>VZTD01005870.1:721603-862134 GCA_013397725.1 Rhagologus leucostigma
GGGGGCGGGCTCGGGGTCCCGCCGGCGGATGGGGCTGGGGGCGTCGCACCCCGTACCGCCGCGTCCCGCGGGACCGCGGGCTTCCCAGGTTGCGGGGCCGTGGGCAACAGGGGCTGTCCATGGGGAGCAGCCCGGGACGGGACGTACAGGGCACCGGTCAGTGAGCGGGGGAGCTCAAGCGGGACGTGGTGTTCCCGGCAGGAGAACGGTCCCGTCCCTGCACTCCCCACGCCCGTGCAGGCACCCGGGGCTTTCCTCGTGAGTGTGACCTCTCCGCGCTCCCCACACCAGCGTGCCTCACACGCGACACGCCGACCGAGGGATCCTGGAGCGGAGATGCATAGCTGGCTTCTGGGAGGAGGCTGCAGGATGTGCGAAATTCACCTTGGCGCTGAACGAAGGGCCACGAGAAGTCCTGTTGGATTCAATGGGACTGCGTGCACTACAGGCACTGGAGAGTGTGTGTAAATATTTGTGGGATTTGGGATATACAGGCCAGTCATCATTTATTTTTCTAGTTCTGGATGTTGCCAGGAATAAAGGGGTCGTTTCCAGGCTCCTGCATTCATGAAAGGCATGGTTTGATTTTCTGCAAAGCTACCAGTTTTTAGGCAATTGAAGACGGTGATAAATGTTTACGATCCAGCTTTGAGTATTAACATCACCGCTGATGAGGCAGGGCAGGTGAAATGTGCACGGGTTTGTTCTGGGGACGAACAAAGTAGTGGAGGCGCCAGAGAGTCTTTCCTGATGCGATGAGAAGATGCACGCGGTTTTGCCTGTGCGGTTAGAGATATCACAGCCTGTTGAATGTAGGGATGCCCGAAGAAATGATTATACTACATGGTCTTTTCAGAAGGTCTATAGCTGCAATAAGGACCATAGTGTACCAGAAAGGTCATGGCTCAGGGTCACAGCATTAATTTAACACCAAGTCAAAAAGCATTGGAAACCTATCGAGTATGATCTCGCAAGGAATGGGGGATTTAATCCACTGAAAGTAGTCGTTCTAGAGCAAAAATGAAAGAACAGGTTCAGAAATCTGAATTCCTTTGGTTGGTCTTATTACTTGAGTTGACATCAGCTTGAGCACGTTTCGCTGATTTGGAGGTAGTACCTTTAGTTTGGGATTGATGAAAATATTGGAATACCAGCTGCAGTAGCCATTTGTTGCTTTGAAGCAGGGCTCAGATATCAAAGAGATGTGGCTCAGCTTTTAGTTTACACTCTAGCAGTTTACTGGAATATCATGAGTAAAACATCTAAATCTGAATACAGTCATCAGGTAATTATGGGTGCCCTGTAGTGTTGTGTTGGATTAGGACCACAGTTTTTATGAGACAGACTCATCCTTAGTTGGTGGTGTGAGTCTCCTAAATCAATTTACAATTTTTCTTTTGAAGAATCAGTAAAATTCAGTTTTCAAAACTAAAAGCTATCGAGACTCTGATCCAAAGCCCATGAGTATGTTTCCAGAAAGAAATCTTTCCATCACTTCTCATGGACTGGATGAAAGCAATAATGAAGCCCCATTTCTCCATAGGAGGGTACTTCTGTTTGAAAACACAATGCAGAAGGAATGCTGTAAAAAAAGATGAAGAAAGAAGAATATCACCTTAAATCTGTGTCATCAGGGGATGTGCAAGGAGCAGGACTGTGCAGGAATTTAGAAAATTACTCAAAAGCAGTAAATGAAAACACTTTTCTAGTTTTTCGTACAGTAACCTTAGTGAACTGAAGGGTAGCAACCAAAATTGCAGAGTCTGATGAGCGAATTGCTGCATCTGAGGAAAATATGTTCCTTACTAACTGAAAGAAAAACGATTAGTATTTTGAATTCATATAGAGCTTATGATTGATTCAGTAGGCCTGGGATCTACCTTCATTCTTGTGACTTGAAAATATTTATTAATTTGTGAACACAGCGGGATACTTCATATTTCTAGAGTAAGCTTCTGTATTAGCTTTTAATCATGTAAGTTGTATTCCACACTGGATTTCTTATACATATTCTTTATACATATGTAAAAATACGTTAATTTAAATGGCTGATGAACTTCTGCTAATACTGCTGTAAAAATCTAGTGTTAGTAAAGAAATGCAGGAAACTCATGAGCTGTTTCATATGTCAAATCTTTCCTCTAAACCCAAGTATTTAATGTTTTAGTTTCTGAAGTGAGCATTCATTTTTCCTTCCCGCTGATCCATGTCTGTCCACCAGAGGAAGGTGTAGGTGTCAGGCACCATCACCACCCTTAAGAATCCTGGGATTAATGAGGAGGAAGACAGATTGTTGGTGGTTCATGGAGATGGGGTAATTGATTAAGCACACTTAATGAATATCAGTGGATAATTGATATTATGGAGTATGTACATTATTGTATATGTTCAGCTGAATATGCACATATTTAGGGTGCAGTACACCACATAGTACAGGGCTGTATTGTGCTGGGAAACATAATACTGTGTTGCCCAGTCACAGGCCTTCACAAACTTCAACTTTTTATACACTCTTTCATATTTTTCAAGTTTCATTTAAAGCAATGGTGAAATTTGCCAAACACAGTTACATTTCCTTTCCAGTGAAAACCACTGATCTTCTCAGAAAAAGTTTCAAGTATATTTTTATATTCTTTTATTTTTGGGAAACTTTAGACCGCATTCTAGGGAAACTAATTTCACAGAAATGCTTCATTTTAGGGGCTTCTTTGTTACCCTAGTTCAGGACATAAATTATGAGGCCTGTTTTTTCATCCAACAGTAATAATATAACAGCAGCTTACTACCGCGATGGGCTGCCTGTCACAAAGCGATCCCATGCTGCAGCCAGATTCAGACTCAGAGAAGGACTAAAGGATCTAAACAAATCATCCTTCTTCAGAAATGTTTACATATTGCCCTAATATGGCTTGTTTATATGGAACTATTACAATTTGCTCATCAAATGCTAAAATAAGGTACCCAAGTGAGTTCTTTGCAGCTGCTGTGGCACAGTGTGACTTTAAGCACTTACCAACCACATGTGCATTGTTTATATTTTCCTTACTACTGTCTCCTTTTGAATATCAAGGATGTTTGTTTATAATGGGTCTCACTTTTACTCTGCAAAATGTGTTCAAATTCTGCAGTAATCCAAAAGAGAAAGATGTCTGTGTTTAATCTTCCTGTATGCACTTTAAAATAAATTGTGCAGGCTGTGATAAAATGATTTAAACCCAGAGGTAATGTGCTCAGTTCCTGTTCACTTTGATTACACTTCACAACGGACCATTACCCTCACCTGGCTCATACCCAGGGCCTAACCTACAAAATTTGTGCTCTTTAGCAAGTCTCAGAGATACTGGAAGCCTTGGTCCTTGCACATGGAGGTATGTGTAGCATTCTCTTTTGACTGGCAGCCTTCTCATAGCCTGAACCCACATGAAATACAAAGGGCAGAAATTAAATTTAAAAATGTCTGAAAAAGAATTGCATGCATCATGGAGGAGAACTGCATGTGACACGGGAACCATATGTGGACGATCATTTGTGTGAAGTAAGTACCATTTGGGTTCAATACAAAATGTGCATTTGAAAAGTAAGAGTTGAGTATTATGACATATTTCAATGATAAATCTTTTTCTGCGCAACAATTTCATATTGTTGTTAATGACCATTTTGGAGCTGTGCCCAGAGTGAAGACATTATCCTTGGATCTGGGTAATGAGTTTGTAAATGATCCTGAACAAATGGTGAAGTTATTTACTAATAATTTTGTTAAATCTGTAGATGAGCCTTTTCCTAATCTGGGTAATTAGCACAGTAATTTGAAAATATTTAGTTATCTAGACTTGTCCCTGGCAAGTGAGGTTGGTTTTTGTTTTTGCTTTCCTATTTTTTGATTAACTGTGAGACCAAGGGAGATTCTGAGAGCAGCAAAACACCTGGTTGTCTTTTCAGTATGCCAGAATTACTCAGAGATACAGACTTGTTCTAGCCATGGTTTGGATGTTGATCATGCAAAGGCTCACGTGCCTGTTCTCTTGTCTTTCAGTTGCTGTGAGCTTTTTAGAAACTGACTTTTTTGGAAGGAAAAAAAGGAAGACAGCTCTAGAATAGGCCGGACAGTCACACTGCACTAAATTTAAATAAAAGCAAAATGCTGGAATGCAAGTAAAAGTATAGCTATTACGATTATCTGCAGATGAGATCAAGGAACCACTGTTTCATATTTTTGATATTTGATAAAACACATCATTGTGGTGTTTTTTCATATTTTGAATGAAGAGAGATTGTTTGCAGTTCAGAAAGTTTGTGAAATTTTATTCCGGCAATTTACAGACCAATTTCCTTGCGCAGGTTTTTGTCAAAATTGCCTAAAACAATTGTAGCTGTTGTATCTGCTGAATATCCAAACCAATGAAATATTTGACATTTGCGCTCCAAAATTTCCATAATGAAAAGTAATTTCATTACTAGAGTGCTTAAATGTTGAAGACAGTAAAATCAAGATCAAATAATTAGTGTCAATTTTACTAGGATCTTTGCAGAAGCAGATTTTTATACATTACTTATGACATTTTGTTTGCTCATAGTATGTGTTTCTTTCAACACACAGAAAAAAAAATTCTGATTGCCTCAGGAATAGATTCTTATTGCCTGAGGTCTAACCAGGTCAGCTCTTCAGCTTGAGTATATCCAGAGTGTGATTTATGTTGATAGAAAGCAGCAAAGATCTCTCCATGTTCTTGAGACTGTCCAAATGCCAGTGACATTCAGGTTATGGCTATCTTCAGTGGGAGCAAGCCAGCAGGAACCCAGAATCGGGCTGTGTCAGCCCAGAGAAGCATCATTCTGCTGTCATTACATGCCACACATCTGGGGTTCAGCTGGGTGTGTTCTGCGTGCTCCAATCTGGCTGTGCAACTTCTCCCAGAGGTAAAGTGGTGCACAGAGCTGTCTCTGTAAGGGCATCTGGCACTAGAGGGAGTGGAAGCCAGTGTAAACTATTTACAGACACCAACAGAGCTTGATTCAGCTGTGTCACTCAAAATTTGGTGGTTATGTCAGTAGAGACTCACATGGTAAGTCCAAATGCATGATACAATCATAGAATCATAGAATGGCCGGGGTTGGAAGGAACTTCCAAGATTATCTACTTCCACCTGCCTTGCTATGGACAAGGGCATCTTCCACTAGACCAGGTTGCTCAGAGCTCTATCCAACACGGCCTTAAACACTTCAAGGATGGAGCATCCGCAATTTCTCTGGGAAATCTGCTCAGTGCCTCACCACCCTCACAGCAAAGAATTATTTCCTAATATCTAACCTAAACCTATTGTCTTTCAGTTTGAGCCCATTCCTCCTTGTCCTGTCACTATGTGCTCCTGTAAAAAGTCCCTCTCCATCTTTCTCATAGAGTCTCTTCAGGTACTGGAATACCATATGTGGTCTTCCTGACCTCTTGCCTGGCAGTGCAGACCTCAGAGTCAAACAGAGACTGAGTGTGGCTTGTGTATTGCTTGGTCACAGGAAAGGAGCTCAGCAAGAAAAGCACATAAAATACAGTGAATCCTCCCTATATTAAGTTAACATTATTGCGATGTATTTTGGCTCCTCAGCCCGTGAGTTCCACCCTTTAGGACTCCCTGACGCTTCAACAAGTGGGTGTAAGTAGGTCCAGGGGAATATTAAATTACAACTCTTCAGCTCTGACTTTGGCCCAAAAAGTACAGAAAAAGCCCTTTAGAAAATCAGGGAACATCATGACTGCAATTGTAAAGTATTTTTCTCACTGTGTAGAACACATCTGTAAATTATGTAAATTAATGTTTATGGAGAATGTTGAACCTTTGAAGTTTTGCTTGTTGGGACATACTGACAATAAAAGATGGCCACTCTGATTAGTATTTATACCAGGTTTACATTGATCTTTCTTTTTACAGTAAATGGATTTCAAAAGGAACAAATGTACCAGAAGATAGGTGGTGATAAATAGTTCTTCATATGTTGCTTCTGAGACCATATTATCAACAGTTGCTTCTGATGCAGTGCTTGTGTCTTCTTTCAGGTAAATTAGAGCATGAGATACTCACTGGAAATATTAATGAAGATTTTGGAGAGATACCATGGCTTTTTCATTTTTTCAGACACGCACAAATAGTTGTGGTCAAAGAACATTACTGAGGTGGTGAAATTGAGCACTCACAAGATAGGAAATGCCAGGAGAAAGATTTCCCACGGGACCTCAATTTACCTGCCCATGTTTGGAATTATGGACAAGACATAGATTCCTACTGACGGAAGGTATCAGTATGGATACTAGTTTATAATGGTGTATTAATTTTTTTCTCCAGTAATTCCATTTATTTGGTACAGAGAAGGGGCTGAACTCATTTAGGGAGTACCCATTCAATATTTTATCTTTTCCTCGTTGTTCCCATAGGTCCCATTCGCTGCAACATTCATGCTCTTCTCTGAAGACAAAATTATTGATTTCCTCTATGCCTGTCATCAGAGTAGCATTTCACAAATCTTAATTAACCTTTGCAAGCAATAAGGAGTACCATTACCTCCATTTTATAGGACTGGGCCGCAGTAAGATTAACGCTATTCTCTCCTAAGAAGTGAATCACTTGAAGTGCAATGATTTCTCGAGGTACCCAATGTTTTAGTCAATGTTTACACTATACACCTGAGGGCACCTTCCACTTTCCACTTTCCAGGTCTGGCTAAAAGTCCTAGTGACAGCCCCACAAGGCTCAGCTACACAAAAGGCTGCCTCTGACCTTTCTCTCCCTGCTTCCCATGCATGTGAAAACTGCGAAGAGCAACCCTGGCAGGCTCTGAGTGAAACCCCATGTGTGGATGATTTAGACATGAGGACATGAGGTGTGCTGCTGATCACAGACCAGTGATCCAGCTACAGGCATGCTCAGTGATTACAAGCTGGAAGGCTACATCCCACTGACTTCCATGTCAGGGGGCAGTGCTCAGCCCTTCCGCAAATGAAGCCGTAGGGTTCCTATCAGTATTGTTGAGAAAAACATGGGTAGTGACAGACTAGGACGAGCTGGATGTTGGTGAGTTGCTGGGATGGGCCAAGGCCAGCTGGTGGCAGCTCAGCCCCCACCCAGTTGCTCACTCAGATGTTCTTTTAATGTTCTTTGACCACTTTCCCCCAGAGAGATGGGGGAGAGAGCTGGAAAGCCAAAAGTGAGAAAAACTCATGGGTCAAGATGAAGGCAGTTTAATAAGTAAATGGGGAAAAAAAAGATCCCAAGTGATGCAAAGGCAATCACTCATCACCTCCCACCAGCAGACTCATGCCCAGCCAGTCTTCAAGCAGAAGCTAAGCACAAAAAGTCCCTGTTTTATTGATGAGCATGATGTATATGGTGTGAAATATCCCTGGGCAGTTTGGGTCAGCTGTCCCCTCCCAGCCTCTTGCCTACTCCCAGCCTACTCATGGGGCAGCAGAGCTAGAAACATAGAAGGCCTTGGTGCTGTGCAAGCACTGCTCAGCAACAGCAAAAACATGGATGTGTTACCAGCACTGTTTTGGTCACAAATCTAAACCACAGCACCATGCAGGCTACTTGAAGAAAATCACATCCACCCCAACCCGACCGAGTGTAGTTGATCCCATCACACAGACACTGCCTGGCAGAGTCAGAGTCTTGTTCTCTAGCTTCAGCTTTGAAAATCAGAATTTCTTTTTCCCCTGCCTCTTCTCTGACCTTTAGAATAAATGAGGCAGAACTCTTAAAAGACTTCAAGTTTTCTTCACTCTGCAAATCTGTGGTTGACATCTTGCTTCTATGCTGTGTAGACTTCCACTGGGAAAGAGAAAATGTTATTCCAGGCACAGAGTTCACCTACCCACCAGATTTCAGGATTGTGATGCAAGGCCTGGGAAATGAGTTTTTAAAGGGAAACTTCTACAGGCTTTTGACATAGACAACAATATATACATTTTCCCCTAGGTTCTTTCTTGGAAATGACTGAAAATTTTCCAAAAAAATTATCAAAAGAAGTCCAAACAAAATCAGCCAGAGGCATGCAGCCAGCAGGAGAAATTACAGCTAGAATGACTGAATTTTGGCAAGGCTGTAATGTCCTTATAATGGAAAGTATTGGGTAACTTTAAGGAAAGGCCAAAACCAGTTCAGGAATGAAGAAAGAATGACCATGGTGGCCAGTGATTTTAATCTTCCATCTATCATGGAAAAAAGGGAAGACATAATTCAGAATATGTTTGGAGATATCTGTGGAGAGGACACGGGAACAAGCTGATTTTGATCTTTCTGCTGTCACTCCAGGCTGTGAGGTCTTTTGAAAGCTCTACAAAGTTTTCTCCCACAATAGAAAAGTCAATTTTCTCTACTTGAGATATTTGTGAGGAATGACACACATGCATCCATACGTCTCTCAGATCCACATAAAATTACCTACAAGCCCAGCTGAGCAATGAGTTACAGCCTTCAGCTTCCAGGCTCAGCATCAGCCACTCAGACCTCCCCAGGCAGAGCGCAGATCATCCTTTTCTCTACTTGAAAGATGACTGCTCAGCACGCAGCTGGCTTCCAGAGTCTTGTGGAAAGGGTATTCCAAGCATTTCAGTTTAAAGTTCAGGAAATAAGTGCTGTTATTAGCCCATTTCAGTGCAGGTGCTAGAGTAGAGTATTGAGACTGAAAAAACTCCCTCCTGCTCTAGCAGAAGCACATCTGCTGTGGCTGACAGAGCTCAGTGAGGTCGTCAGCTCTGCCTCCCCGTGCTGGTTTGGCCAAAATCTAGTAATATAGCCCCTGAGAGAAAAACCAGGTTGCAACCACCCTTCCCCCCCACAGGGTTCGGGAAAAAAAGAAATTTTTCCTCGAAGGAAAGTGAAAGAGATAAAAACTATTTATTTTAACAAACACACAGGAAAAGGATAATGATGCTAAATAATGAACTAAAACCCTCGCTAGAGAGAGAAACCTGGGAAGATTTCAGAGTCCTTCTGTAGGTGTGGTCTCTCTCCTCCTCGGAGCTGGTCGGTGAGGGCGTGGGCCCACCCCCGGGCCTCGGGGAGAAAATTCTCCTGATGTGTTCTGATGTTGTTGAAACAGTTCAGAAGAGAAGAAGGAAAAAAACCAAAGTCCCAGGAAACAAAATTCAGCTCTCCGTCTCACGCCAAGAGGGAAAAAAACCAGCTGGCTGAAGAAAAAGCAAGCAGGGTGCTCCCTTCGAGCCTTCCGCAGTCAGACAACAACTAAAGAGTGTAATCTCTGTGTCCTTGAGAAGCTGCTTTGGAAAGTTCGTCTGTTTTTTTTTTTTTCAAGCTCAGTTTAAAGGCACAGAAAAGGCACAATATTACTTTTTGGGCATAGAGCATGATAGGGGATACACATGATAGAGTCACCCCAAGACACTCCCAAAAAAGGAAAAGCACAGAGATCTGGAGCAAAGCTCCACGTTATTCACCAGCTTTGTTGTTCCTGCAGGGACAGTTGGGATGGAGAGGAAAGAATTCTGTCACATATTTATAAAATAACCCTTTGAAGTGCAGAATTTTCATGCTGTCATTTGTAATGCTGTTTTCTTCATGGAAAAAGACTAGGCATGCCTGTTGACAGAACAATTTTTGGTCAAAATCTGTCAAAATCAGCAGGAACTGCAGAACAAGTACATACATACACCTGTTTGTTCAAACTTTTCCCTTATGACCTGGAGATCTCTGGAGTTTCTTGGGCAATGGATAACTGCAAGGGAGGGAGAACTGTGAAGCATGGAGCAGCAGTAGACACTGAGTTCAGTCCACGTGCCACATGCAATACAAGCAAAAAACATTTCCATGGGGAAGGAAAATGAAGCAAGGCACCAGACATACCACCTGACCATTGTTCCTGGGGGAGGTTTATAGATTTAAGTAGGGAAGGGTTTGCTTCTTCTGTTACCATGTATTTTTCTGAGTTTAGGAGTGTTACTGGTTTTGCTTTATATTAGATTTCAGAAAATATACTTCAAAATTGGTAACAGGCAGCTGGTCTGCTCATAATGTTCTTTTTTTCTCCCCCTTGAGATACTTACCTGTGTAATAAAGTTCCATTTTTTAATGTATTAAATGGACATAGTCAAGGTTCTTGCAAAGAAATAAATATCTAAATATATGCAGAAGTATCAGAGAACAAAACCCACTTGGATAGCAAAATTATGACACAGAGTCATTTATACTGGAGGGAACCACAGGCGGTGTCTGGTCCAGCCTCCGGATCCAAGTAGGGTGAGCTGTGAGACTAGACCGAGTTACTCAGTGGTTTTCCCATCTGGGTCTTGAAAGCTCCAAAGGCAGAGACTGCACAGCCTCTCTGGGCAACCGGCACCCCTGCCTGGAAGTGACTCAGGCAGATGGCTTCTTATACATTGTCTGCACCTCTCTTGTTTCAGCTCATGCTTGTTGTCTCTCGTCCTCCCAACGCGGAGCACTGTGTAGAGCTCCATCTTCTCCCTAACCTCCCAGCAGGAACCAGCTGTCTCCTGCTGGGTGCACCTCTGGCTCACATTCAGCTCACTGTCCTCCACAGCCCCCACAGCCCTCACAGCCCTTCCTGTGCAGCTGCTCCCTGTGCTCCCAGTCCCCAGCCTGTCCCATTCCAGTAAGTAGGTCCATCCCAGGAGCAGAAAACTGTGCTTGGTCTTCAATTTCGAAGGTGCAGTCCTCCAGCCTGCCTAGATCCCAGGACCGCTTCTAAGAACAGTGAATACACTCCCCGGTTGGGTTTCATCTGAGGACTTAATGAAAGTGCACCCCATCTCCTCCTTCAGGTCAGGAATACAGGTGTAAGATGGGACAGATCATGCTTGTAACTAGTCTCCAGACAAGGTGGCAGGAATCATTAACCGCTGTCTTTTGAACCTTTTTGAACCCTTAGACAAACCCTATCTAGCTCCATGGACACAGATCAAAGTTTCCCAAGGAACCTCTGACTCAATTCTTTCTCCTTTTTTCTTAGTTTCCCTCTGCCTGACCATTACTTCTAGGCATAAAGGTCTGAAACACCTCGTTGGTGAAGACCAAGGCAAAGAACCCATTGCTCAGCCTTGCAGCTGCTGGCGCTGCTACATTCAGCAGTGGGTCGAGCTTGGAGAGTACAAGATGCTCCTGGGAGCGGTCTCCTCCCCACTTGACCTTTCCAGACAAGTCTTAAGAAGAACCTGCTGGAGATATGCCCAGGTTAATGTACATTAGGTGTGCGGTGTTTGTGGCAGACAAGGATGCTTTGAGGCAGTTTGCCTTGGCCCAGCTCATAGGAGCAGTAGTGCATGTTGTACTAAAGGACGTCTGCCATGGAGCCACTTTCTGTCTGCCCCTGCAAGCCTCCATCAACCCAGCCAAACAGGCTAACTTTATGTTATTGTCTTTTATTTTGCGTATTGGTAATATTTGTGCTTGCAATTAAGGAAAGCTGGAACTTGTAAGCCATTTTCCTGTTCTGTTGGCCCAGATGCTACTTCTTTCACAGAACTAAAACGCAGAGTGCAAAATTTTGCTGGTGGTTGATGTGGCCCCTCAGTCTCACAGGAAAAGGGAGGGAAAAGTTTTGAGTCATTCAGCAATAACCACAGGGAAATATAGTCCCATCCACATTCATTTCCAGAGAGGAATTTGAGGTTTGGATGATACAGAAGAGGAATTACTGTGGGGAAAGGACTTCCCAGGCTTTGCTGGTAGAAGGACCTTCCAAAGTGCAGAGGATTTTTATAGTCTCTGTAATTCTTCTGACTCTGTGTTTCTCATTTTATGAGTGTGAGCTGTCTCCATTTCCCTGCCCTTTCCCGTTGGGCTCATTCGTCTTTGTGTAACCCTGATTCAGCAGCAGCTCGGTGCCTCGCGGGATGAGGGTGAGAACTGGCTGTGTTTGCTGGCCACATGAACAAGCATTACCTTGCCTGAGAGGAACTGAGCTGCTGCCAGCACACAGACTCAGCTAGCAGAGCCTTGGCCGTAGCTGTAGCCACCTCTCATTTCTCCCTCCTGCAGGGAATGAGCTCCTTGTGACTAAAAGTGTTTTCTGGTAACTCTTCTTGACCTTTTTGCAGCCTTGGGGTGAAGAAAAAGGATGTGAAAGTGCAGCCTCCAATTTCAGAAAAAGTGTTCAACCTAAAATCATAGAATCACAGCATGCTCTGGGTTGGAAGGGACCTTGAAGATCATCCAGTTCCAACCCCCTGCCATGGGCAGGGACACATTCCACTAGACCAGGCTGCTCAAAGCCCCATCCAGTCTGGCCTTGAACACTTCCAGGGATGGAACATCCACAGCTTCTCTGGGCAAGCTGTTCCAGTACCTCACCACCCTCATAGTAAAGAATTTATTCCCAATATCTAATCTGAACCTACCCTCTGTCAGTTTAAAACCATTCCCCTTTGTCCTATCACTACATGTGCACATAAAAAGTCCCTCTCCATCTCTCCTGTAGCGCCGTTTAGGCACTGGAAGGCTGCTATAAGGTCTTGCCAGAACCTTCTCTTCTCCAGGCTGAACAACCCCAACTCAGCCTGTCTTCATAGGAGAGGTGCTCCAGCTCTGTGATCTTCTTCATCACCCTCCTCTAGTGCTGGTGATGAATTACTGGAGCTCAGCTAAATCGCAAACATGACTTTTACACAAGTTATTTGGGAAAATATGGCGTCTATAACCCTCATGGTGTCTTCTCAAAATGTATTCCAGTCCCAATTCAACTTTGAATCCATGAACTATGAAAATCCTCTGCACTGACAGGAGGTACAATACACAGTCCTGTGTTACATGACATAGCCATGATCCAGCTTCTTTCATCCAGTTAGAAGCAGACTGCTCCTGTGAGCCCTCCATTTGCTGCGCTTTGGAGCTTCTTTGCTGACCTTGGTAATTGCCCCAGGAAACCAATTGCTGTAAGAGGTGATAACGCAGAAGATGAATTCATCCACTGACATAGCTATGTGGGCATCCGATCACCAGACAAGAAAACTTGAAATGGATTTCTTTTATGGTGGGGTTGAAATGTGAAAAATGAAACCTTGGGACATGATCTGCTTTGCTAACTAAGTAGGCTGCAGCATTTTATACCACTGGAAGCATTTTTAGGGTGGTGGCAGTTCTTGTAATGGATTGCTCTTGCCAAAACTTTGAATTTTAAGAGTCTTGTGATAATAACTGCAAAGAATGAACGAGAAAGCTGAAAGTTCATAACCTGTATGTGTCCAGGTGAGCCCTATCGAGTGGATTGTTTTGTGAATTTTAAACCCAGAGAACTGATGGAATCAGCATCCCTGAAGGTAGTTAAAAGACGTGTAGATGTGGCTCTTGGGGACATGGTTTAGTGGTGCACTTGGCAGTGCTGGGTTGACGGCTGGACTCTATGATCTTGGAGGTCTTTTCCAACCTAAGTGATGCTTTTAAAAATAAATTCTAAATTATACATTAAAATCTCTGTTGCTAGTTGTATGGCAAGTGCATGCTGGTCAGGCAAAACACTGTTAAAAATTATATATTCAGGTGTGTTCACTCAGTTGTAGACCCTTGTATTACTGAATATTGCAGGTGAAGAGCCTCGTGCACGGTCCGATGCTCTCAGCCTTCTGCAGGAATTAATTGGTCATGCAGACAACACTTTTGTTAATGTTTGTTCTTGGCATGGGTGAGCTGAAATGGTTTGTATATAATTACACAGCTTTACTTGGACTTGTGCTTCCTGATTATGTGGATGGGCAGCATATTTGGCTAATAAGAAATCTATATATAATCTTACGCTCTACATGGTGATGATACATGAATTGATATTGGAACAATGATTGAATTCCTTCAGGGTTTATTAATACCACTCTGAATTTAAACACTAAATGCTCACTTGGGCTCATGCTGTTCTATAACATGTGGCACTTTTTGGAAAGAGGAGTTTTCTTTTAACTTGTTTGTCTAAATATCAGTCCTGATCAAAACATGGGATGTATGTGTTCAGGAAATTTTGCTGTTGAAAATTTGGTTTTCTTTTGAATTAAAGGAGAAATGACATTTGAACCTATTTTTCCTACACTCCACAGTGCAAAAATTTTTTTAAAAATACTATATACTTAGAAGACTGTAAATTATGGGTTGGAGTTTGGAATTTTGGGTTAAAATTTTTAAAATGTTTGCTGTACTTATTGCTTTATGTTTTTACATTTTGATATTACTTTATGCCACTTCTATTGCTTTGAAATCAGTTTATGACTTCAGAGCAACTATATTTTTTTATATTATTTTAAATAATCATGAAATTGGGCTTCTGTTTATACAGTAAAGCATTTTATCTTCTCAGTGTAGCTGTCTCCAATTTCTGTTGTGTTGAAAGAATTTATCAGACTTTTTAGTTCCAAAACAAACAGGAAATACTTGGATGGGAGTGACATACCAGATCTTTGCAAAAAACAGGAGACATTGTGATCAAGGAAAGAGGTTTCATTCAGTGATAGAAAGCAGCACACAGTAATGATTTTAAAAGATAGTAAAACCCAGTAAGGAAATAAAATATTTCAGCTGTGATGATAGTTTTTATTGCATTGTGCTATGCTGTCATCTGCCAACTGCAGTATTGTATAACATGCCATATGTTATAAAATTTGTTTTAAAATTAATACAAGAGAAATAGAAACATAATTTCAGAATGCTGAAAAGAAGTTTCATAATGTATGCTGAAATTTATTTTCTTGAAATACTGCTTTTCTTGAAACATTTGTGCTGAAAGACTTTGGGGGTGGAGTTGATTTGTATCAACATATTTTAAAATGTTTCAATTTTGATGAAAAGAGCATTACTGCATTGGCAAATATTATGAAAAAGTCAGCCTGTGTTTTAGGTACTGTTCTAAGACAGGATGGCAGTTTATTAAAACCTGCATAGGAAGGAAATGAACATATTGCAAGGACATGTGCAGACATGGATATTGCTACTTGTTTCCTGAGGGGTGGACTGAGCTGCCATTAACCTTAATGAGAGAGATGCTCTTTACTTTTCCTCTCTTACAGCGGTGAATATTGTTCAGTTCTTTAAAAGCTATTAAATATCTGCTTGAACTTCAACTGATGGTTGAATATGCTCTTTTTAGAGTAGTCTAACTGCTTTTGCTCTTTCTAGTGGTGCTTACTCTAGAGAGCCTGGTAAGGAGGCATTTTTGCAGACATCCTTTGCTTTCAGCTTTCACATTCAACAGCTTGGAAGACAAGAAGCCATTGCTGAAAACTTGGCCTTTCTGAGATCAATGGGATATGTGCCACTGGCTTCAGTGAGTTGGGATTTCACTGCATGTTGAGAAGATTACCTTTTTTTTGTATTTTATTGGCAGAAAGGAAAGCCGTGCAAATCCAGTAGAGTTAAACAAACATCTGATGCGTTTGGATGTGTAACTCCTATTTTATGCTGTTAGAGGCAAATTGTGCTGGAACCCGCCTGTGCTCACTGCAAGCAGGCGGCAGAGCAATCGCTGATTCATAAAAACATACAAAGTTCTTTGAAAGCCAGAATTTCCCATACAGCTGTAAGAAATAATGTTGCAACACTACCAGTGATCTATCAAAGATCAAGGCAAACATTTAGAGAGGTGAAGGTAATTTTATTTATAAAATGGAGTAAATTTCACTCACACTCTTGTGTCCATACACTGATGCTGACAAGCACTAGGAGGGGTATGTACCCAAATCAATGGCTTCAGGCATCCAGATATGATTACCCAGGTAGTCTGTCTGGGACTCTTTGGCAGGTAGGACAAGGGATGCCACTTATTAAGTCCTCCCCACATGTCCTGGCTTCTTCTTAGATTGGTGCTAGTGATGTGGTTTGTATGTGCCTCTTTCAAACCATCTAGAAGTTGGGGCATCAGTTACTCAGCCTGGCCCACCTCTGTGTCTCCCAGTCTGGGTGTCCTGGGAAGCTGCACACAGACCATCTGGGTTCTTCAGTGCTGTCAATCCAGGTATTGTCAGCAGATATTGCACTCATAAACCTTCCCCTGCCCCTTCTTTGCATGGTTGCCCACCCTGACTTTTCCACTCCTGCTCCGCTCGTAACACTCCTGAGGTTTTTACTGCAGTTCTCTACATGCTGATGCAAAATTCAACAGACTTTTTTTTGTTTGCAATTTTTTCAAGGTCTATACAAATTTGAACTACTTGTGAACAGATACAGTCCTCCTTTCACTCACTTTACTTTGAAAGTGGCTTTGTTCTGATGCTAAGAATAACTTTCCCTCTCAGGAAAAAGATCCATCTTTTAATGGGTAGTTTGTCAAGATTACAAAACCTCTCTGAATAATTCCTATGTTTATATATATTTTTTATATTACATCATATTGGGAGGCCTCAACAAGACATATTTTTGTGAGTTTATGCTAGAAAGAATCATCCCTTTGAGCCTAACTGCTTGGCTGTGTGATTAAGAGACACCTATTTGATGAGGCCCCTGGTGCTAAACTCTCTAAGATGAGTAAAAAGCATTACTTTCTGTCAAACTGTAAACATCACATACTTTTAAAAAAGATGTTGGATAAAGAAACAGGATAGTAAAGAGGTATCTTAAATCTATTGTCTAATGGTGAGTGCAGCTTTTGCTTTTTATAGACTGTTGCATGTGAAAAACTGTGTGAAGTTGACCAAATTTAAAACCAAAACAGATAGCATTCTATTACAGGAATTAATGAAGACTTTAAAATGAAATATAGGAACAACTTTCCACCCACAGAAACCAGTCCAAAGGCAAGATTTTGATTTATTTGATTCTACACATATTTTTGTCATTAAGCTTTGTAGCGTATTCTAAACTTTTGCTGCACTGTTATGCATGTTAAGACACTGATTCCCACATGGTGAGCTAATGGCAAAGAAAACAGTTGTGTCACCAGGAAAAAGAGAAAGTCTTCGGCATGGACACTGAAGACTTCAATGCTCTCTCAGACACATTTCCCTAAAGGAAGATGACACCACACAGGATTTCTGAACCCTTCTCCTCTGTCTTAGGACACCTAAATGAGCTCCTCTCAGTCACAAAGCAGAAAGGAGGACAGACTGTAATGAAACCACATTTTTAAAAAAAGAGAAAGAAACAAAGTGAAAAGCCAGCTAAGATCTTTAATTTTAGATAGCTAGGCAGAGTTAGCTGCACCGTTTTGGAATAAATGAGTCAAAACCACAGATGGTCATGAAAAAGAAGAAGAAAAGGTGTTGATAGTACCAGCAGAGTTGGATTAGCTGAGCATGTGTGTGTGTGCGTGCAAACATCAGGATTCCCAGGACAAGAGCCCATACCCTGGTACAGAGCTCACTCACATCTACTGGAGTCCCACCACTGCTGGTGCCTGCCCCTGGCTCCTCTCTTGGAAGGCAAGAGGCTCCCTGGATTTCTTTTTTTTAGAAACAGGAACAACATACTGCAATTTCTAATAAATATGCCAAACTGTTCTCATCTTTTGAGAGGCTCAAATGATAATTTGTGGATGCTATATATAAATTAGGAGTTCAATATATCAACATTTAATTAGCTAATTTATTTGCTTATTTTACTTAAAGCTTGGCCATCCTATGTATTTGCTTACTCAGCTGCACATGTCCTGGGCTTGAAGAGGTGCAGAGATCAAGACAGCTGCCCTGCAGAAGCTCTTACGAATTTTCTTCTATCTGGCACCTGCAGTTTCCTTCAGTGATGGGAGAGGAGGGGTGAAGGGATCTGCAGCAGCACAAGTCCTTGGTCATTGCCCCTCTCTTCTGTGCCCCCAAGAGGGACAGTTCATTGTACAATATACCAGACAGGTACCAACTTCTGGAGGAGAATCCAAGAGAGGTGCAATTCCCTCCTAACCAAAATACAGTTGCAGCTACAGAGATGCCCATCTTCACTTCCGAGCAGAGCTATTTCATCAAAGCTGTCCTACCTCCTTGTGGTGGAAGGGCCAGAGTCATTGTGGCTTTACAGAAAGGAGCATTAAAATAATCACTCCCAAACTGACAGGCTCGTCCATACAAACTCTGTGTCTATTTGTGATGTTTTTCTGTGAAGCCCTTTTGTGCTTGTGTGAGCATAAACTCTGTTTATCGGTGAAATTTGTGTCTTCACTAAAGGTGTTTGCCACTGTTATCACTCCTGCTGACTGAAGTACCACCTAATGGGTTGGGAGAGGAAAAAAGAAATCCAAGGATCACCTTGCTGACATAGTTTTCACTACAGTCAAATACTAAGGCTAGACTCCATACAAGATTTTTATTTAGTTAGTTTTAGATATTTAGTTTTATTTTCTCCTGTTTTGCCTGCTTGCTTGTTTGCATCTGTGGGAATATGTGTGTGTGCGTGTGTTTTTTAATTTTATTTGCAATCATTTCACAGTCTCCCTTCTGATGTCTTGGAGACCACACATTAAGGAAGACTGGGCGTAGACTACTTGTAAGACTTTCCTAGTAGCACGAATTTAAGCTTGAAATCCCTCCTGCTCTTTTCTTTTTCTTCCCACAAGCAATATCAAAATGTCAACAGGCAGGGAGGCATTTTTCATATTTTCGTGTTTCATGTTTATCTCCCATCATGCAGTGCACTCATGCTGGAAGTGTAAACCCATTAGGGGATGGGACAAGCCAACGAATTACTCTGAAGTGAATTAAGGGCTGCATCCTGGTGATAACTGCAGTTCCCTTCTATTTTCCCTTCATGTGGAATAGTTTACCTGCAGTCACATCTGGACAACCTGCCTTCTGCTAGGCGGCAAGGTAGGAGCCCACACCAAGTGGAACAGCAAGATCATGGCTTTGAGAACTTTTTTCTGATTTTTTAAGGCTCACCACAGTGGAGGCAAGAGCGCTGAAACACAGGCAAAGAAGTAATGAAATGCCATGGGAAAAAAAAAAAGGAAGAAGCATGCGCTTCATTTAATTTATGCACGTTCATGTTATGCTCCTTCGAAGTGAAGTAAATGATCACGGCACAGAAATAGTGCTTCATGTTTCTTTTAGATGTGGGATATTTGTTAACATTGTTAGATGGACGCTAAGCCAGATGGCTTCACTTTGAATTGTTATATGGTGTTCTTTTTCCACTGTGCCTAGTAAAAAATCATTTATGAAGCAAAAGCAAAAAAAAAAAACCTCCTTATATTACGTAATTGTTAATTCAGCCTCAAAAAGAAGAAAAGAAAAAAAAGAAGCCATTTGGGATCCCAAGGAAATATTATTGGATTGTTGCTGAAAATTTATTGCTTAAGACAAACATTGGATTAAATGACAACTATTATAATGGCACCTTCGTGGCCAGTATGTGTATTCATGGGAAAGTGGTTAATAATCCCTGCAAAGCAGCTGAACTTTTCAGAGAGGCAAAAAAATGTACAGTTTTTTTCAGAGGAAGACGATGTTTTCTGAAAATTCACACTGCTGTATCTGCCCGGGAGTTCTGGATGACTGTGAACATCTCCTGCTACCAGAGCTTTCCCAATGGTCCCCAGCACCCAGAGCACAGCCCAGAGTCCATCAGGAACAGCACCGTTGTATGGGAAATAATGAAAATGAAGCAGAGAGGAGCTGTGCATCATGTAATGTAATGGTGACAGGGCCAGGAATAAACCTAGACCTCCTGACTCCCTACCTTGTGATCTCCCTACTAGACATCTTCCTATTTTCCTTTGAAAATGTTGACAGCTTACTGGAGAGGAAAATCTACAAACATCACACATTCCACTGTCAAAAAAGTGGCTTTGTTATTTGATATAGGAACTCTTTTAATTATTGAGGTAACTTCACAGCATGAGGTCACAAAGGGCAAGTTTGTTAGCAGCACTTATGAGGGATCTCTCCATGAGCAGCACACAAGTCCAGAAGAACTGGCTTGACACGCTGGAGTTTTTTATGCAGTCGCATTCAAGAACATTTTAAGCATCATAACTTCTTTGACTGGAAATAGTGAAATTGGTACTGATCCAGTGAGAAAACTGACCTGAATTCTCATGCACCACTTGAATCAACACCAAAAACTGTTCCAGCTCCCGTTTCTTTGGATTTTAGTTTCAGATAGAAACAGATGTACACAAATCCAAAGAGACAGTTTTTCCCTGTAGGAGCCAAGAATTTAAACAAAGCTTTGTACACTTCCATCACACTGACTGTACTTCAATAGTTTAACTTTTCAGACAAATACAAACTTGTTATTAGCAGGACCTTTTAGACATCTGGATACTTAATTTGAATGCTTTCATTAGTCACAGATAATTTTTGTTGTTTCTTACGAATATTTCTATTAAATTTGTTCACAATAAGCCAGTTTTGTCTCTTCATTATAATGGGAATATTAAAGGGGTTAGAACTAAAATATGTCACAGGCTAAAGCTCTTCACTTCATGTACACCAAATGCACAGTAAAAAGAAAAGGTATTCAGCCATGTGAAAATATGATATGAAAACTTAATTGTTCTTGATCTGTCATCTTTTTGTCTTATAACACTTTGTGGTACAAGGCACATTGAATTCAGCACTGACAGATTGTGACAACCTGGAAAGCATTCTTCTTAAAAAACCTCAAACATCAGCCTACGTCTAACCAGCCAAAGCACACATCTTTGGGAATTCTGCATCACACTCAGAATTTGGTTTGGGCCTCAATAAGACTCACTGGTTTAATGGAGCATCATGCTGGGGTAGCTCTGGAACCACTGGAACTTGTAATGAGCTCTGCACCCCTTTTCAAACAGGTTATACAGTGACTGTAATAGTACAGTGGTTGTGCTAGAAAAGGATGCATTCTTTCCATGGCTATATTAAACACGAGCTACAGTAAGCAGTGCTGATGCAAATGAAAACAGCAACTACAATGATGACATCATAAATATCAGCTCTTGAAGAATTCCACAAAGGGAGGTCTAGATCTGTATCTTCATACTGGTGATGGAAAAACCCCCAACACATAATGCAGCTTCTTATGTTGATTCATAGAGTGAAAGATGGAAATTTGGTCCATCATCCTTCCCATTTCCGGCCACAATATTCAATATATGTGTGTGGATATGCAGTTCCTGGAGGTGATCCTGCACTTCAGATTCCCCTCATCATCTGCCTTGTCCTGGATGTTCGTAGATCCTCTGCAAGGCTCAGAGGTTTGCAGGGTTGGGGCTCCCAGGCACCATAGGCCATGCAGCCTGCTGTGCCCACGTTGCTGCTGTGGTGTCTTCATCTGAGATCATGATGAGCTCTTCAGAGCTTGCTCATATGCCAGGTTGCTAGGTCCTGGCTTGTATGGCCAGAGAAAGAGAGTTGTGACATCTCAGCCAAGAAAACCCTTCTCTACAGGCACTTGTGTTAGTGTCACCACTACAGCTATGGCATTACGTTCAAGAGCAGTGGGGCAGTTGTTGCTCAAGACCCTGTGTTAACCCAGCCTGCCCTGAAAGGGTCTCGGAAGAGCAGTGGTGGGCCACACTCAGGCTGACCATTCTGGGTTTTTAGACTAGATTTCATGGCTTCATCTTCCCTTGAATATAGAGGATGCTAGGATTTGGCAGCCTCAGGTTGTAGGTGGTCCGCAGGACTCACGAAGCTTTTGAACTTTGACATCACAGTGGCACCAGTGTCCCTCTTAAGCACTTTATAGCAGCTCTGAATGTGGCCCCCATGTCCTTTCCTAGCAACATGATCTGTAAGGGTAGACCTTTATAATCAACCTTATACATTCCCAAAGAAGCTATGGGGGCTGCATGTGAGCCTAAGAGCCTGAGCTTTAAATAGCTCACCCTTGTAAACCTTCATGGTCCTCGCGGATGTTTGTGGGAACACAATACCTCACCTTCAGAAGCAGGGCTTGTTTTCTGCCTTCACTGATCTGAACTTGTGAAATACTTTGGATCTTCTATATCATATAGCAGGGTCAAGCATTTTAATTTATAGAGGGTCACAGTTGCTACTCCCCTTAAACACCAATGGAATTTTTCAATATCCTTGAAGTAAATCCCTTTTGCAAAACAGTAAATGCTAGTATGACAGTATGTCAAACATGGATTTGTTCTGAGATTATTTACTTACAATTAGACAACTGTGCTGGCTCTCAGAGAGACTAGTCAGCAAAATCAACATTATTTGAAGGAGCAGCGGGATGGCCAGTGTTTTAGAATCCAAGGAATGTGGTTTTCATAAATTCCACAGCCTGGTGAGATGCCACAGAACCAGCTAATTTGTTCTTTAAAGTTTTGTGGGGAGGCAGGGTATTTTACATGTATCTACATTTTAAAGGGTTTCCATTTTGTGAGGAAGAAAGCTCTCCATTTTAAACCTTGTGAGATGGATATTTTCCCATTAAGAACAAAGTATTTTCCATACTTTTTTTTTCCTTTGACATATGTGTATGTATACACCTACACAGCTCTTGGGCAGGGCAGAACAGGGAATCAGCTAGCAGCAGCTGCCAGGAGTGAAATTACTGAACACGGAAGGACAGTCTGTTTGCAGCTCCAACCTGCTTCATGTCACTGTTAGTATTTTTGCATCTTGCAGTTCAGACTCTTCTTTGAAACTGCTGCTTCTTAATAAGCATTCCTTGTAAATCCTTGCTGTGTGGTTTGTTCATTCCTGAGCTGAAAACAAAAGGTAGAGCCTATAGTTACGTGCAGGGAGGCAGTTTTTAAGCAGACATTCTTCCTGGTGTATGTTTTCAATAAAATTTTAATTATCTTCTTTGCTAAACTGGCATGTTTCTCTTTGTGGACAGAGTGTAGTTCAGCACATACTTTTAAAGCAGGGCAGGGACAGCAGAGAAGCTGCAGAGCCCACTTGGGAGTTCAAAAATGGGTGTTTGGACATCTTTTACACACCATTGAGGGGCTGGCTTTTGGTTTAGCACAACCCAACAGAGCAAAGGCAAAACAGACTTTGAGAGCTCTTTTCCAGTGCCAGGGAAAGCGGCAGACAGCAAATGGAGAGCTACTGGGGCAAAGCATCTGCATGGGAAAATGACAGTGACCTGGGTGCCTCCCTTGCCTGGGTCACTGGTCAGGACACACGGACTCTCTGCTGCTTCTGCTACAGCCTTCAGAGCAGCAGTTTTGTCAGGGCCAACCCTCCCAGGGAACCCTGGTGAGACCCTTGTCCTTGCCTGCCTCTGCTCTGCTGTCCCTGCTTATCCTGCCTCCTCTTTGAGACCATCCCTGGCCTCTCCTCTTTGTGACCACCTTGCAAAGCCCTCAGCACCTCTGCTAATCTACGCATACCACCATTCTTTAATTTTCTCTGCAGAGTCGGGAGTCTGTAGTCATTGTATGAGAGGCTCCAGATATAAGCAATAGTCTGGGCACTGCCACTATTTTTCCAGCTTAATTAAAAATAGTCCTTGAAATCCCCCAGGTCTGATTACAATATCCCAATAAGTTTTACTTGGTCTTTTCAAAATTTGCCTGACGCTTAAAATCTAACTTCAAGATAGCTTCAGTATTTCTCATTTACCTCTTAGTGATGAATTCTGTGAGGAACCATATTCTCTCCCTTTCTACACCCATCACAATCAGTGAGGACTTGGCTCCCAATGGAGGAGAGCAGATAAATGTATCAGCCAGCAATGCTCCACATCAGGTGTATCAGGTAAGGAAGTACAAAAGAGAGAGGAAATCAGAATTTTTTCATGTATGTTACAAGGTGCTTTTCAAGTTGATCCTAAAGGCTAAAATGGTCAGTGAAAAAGACAACAGATTTTCTTACAGATTTACACATTTGGATTCACTTGATAAGCTAGGTACAGTCTTGCTGAAACATTAAAGACATTTTTTTGCACTCAGTGTTCGCATAATGATGTGGAAACACATGCCAGAAATAGTCTCAAGGGAGGAAAAAGAAACAGTGAACTAGGAAACCAGGCTCCTGTTAGGGCAGATAATTAGAATATCTGAAGAGTGACAAAATTCCAGTGCCAAAACAGCTTTATTTCACATCAGGAGGAGGTTTCAGGAAGGTGGAATATAACAAAGGCCTAAGAGAATTTCTGCTAGTTTCTATTAAGCTTTTTGCTAAGAGCCCATGTGCTATGAACTGCTTCACAAGCATACTCCCTCCCTTTCTGGTCTTCCCCATTTACTCAGTTTGTGCCTCCACTGCTTTATTCTCTATTCTTCAGAATTTGCAAGTAGACGTTGTCTACCACCTTGAGCATGTGAAGTTTCAGGTGCACCAGAACCAAACCACACACAAGAAGCAGACCCAGACCAGAACCAGAGCTGGCTGTCGACAAGAGGGGTTCAACACTGCTGCCTGAGATCCACTCTCGCAAGCTGGCTATATTTCACGTGAGGGGTACAGTAACCATCAGGACTTATTTTCCCTTCAGGACAGGAGAAGCCTGCTAGTGCAGATCTCTTCTTTGCAGTTGGTTGTGTAAGGGAAGCGGGAGAAGGAGGCAGTTGGCAGCAAGGAGCAGAACAGGGGATGTGTTTTGCTCCCCTCAATCAAGTAGCCCTGCTCTGGTCCATTTGTTGTGCAATTTAAAACTGCCTGTCAGCAATATTATTTATGGCAATACACAGGCTGAATCTCAGAATCAGGAAGCCAAATCCAGCTCCCCTGATGTTATTGTCCACCCAGGCTATTACATTGTTACCCTTATTTCTTAAGAAAATGGTTCCTATGTGACTTTCACAGCCTGTTTGTACAAGAATCTGTGTGTCAACTCTCAAGATCAGTGTGCCATCCTTTCTTAAGAACTTTGCTATGCAATTCACCCATTTCAATCAGATTTAGCAGAAAGACAAAGGGCTCTGAGTTGTTCAGTTCCCAAACATTTGATTGAACCATTTGTCCACATAGGAAAACAAGAGCCAGAGGAGCATCTGTTCCTGATGGGAATGCGGTCAGAGCTCAGCCTTTGTTCAGTCTGGAAGTGGTCATCCAACCCATCCCCATGTGCACATTAGCTGGCCAGCTGGCATGCAAGCATGTCCCAGCCAGCCACAGCTTGTGCTGCCCAAAAGATTTAGGGACACTGAAGCATGCCGGAGGGGGTATCCTTATTGCAGTGGTGGGATGTGAGGGGAACGGAAATCATGGGGCAGAACGTTCATGAAGACACAGAGAGGAATTGGGGTGATTCACCAAGAGGCATAGAGGCTATGGGGTGTAAGTCTGAGGGGAGGCCCTTCCAGCCCTTACAGAGCACCTCAGCCATTCCATTGCTCCTGGGCTCAGCACAACCTGGCACACATCCAGCTCAAGTGTGAGACAAGCAACAATACCTCCAGAGAAGAACTGAGCACATTTTGTGACATTTTGTCTATTTCATGGCCTGGACAATGCACTGGAGATAAACGAGATGATGCATAAATTCACAGATCATAGTTTAAGAAGTTTTAGGAAACAGGACTTTTGATAAAACAAAGGACGCAAAGAAACCTTCAAATTGGAAATAGTAATAGGAAGGGTCCAGAGATATGTTGATAGCAGTGAGGATTGCATTCCTAATAATAAACCAGGGGGGCTCTGATTTAATCTATGGAATGACCAGACACAAAAGGAATTCAAGAGGAATTTTCTGCCTGCAGAGCAGTTGACAGAGCACGCAGGAAAAACAGGGAAAGAAGAAAAAGGTGTAGTATGCAAGCATGGACTGAAAACTATTGCGGAATTTATCTAGAGACTCAGAAAGGGGCACACTTAATTAGAAAGGACTCCTAGCTTCCTTCTTTCCCAAAATGTCTCTCATTTGCCATTAGCAGCTCAGCAGGCGCTGTATGATACAATTACTCATTAGGTAAAGGAATTTCAAACCTTTGCCCTAAGAAGAGGCTAAACTAGTCACTCAAACTCAATCCTGCATCTTTTGATGAGCCTGAGGAATACTCAAACAAGGATCACAGAGCTGGCCTTTATTTTTGTTTTGTTGCAAGTGCTCAGGGTTTGAAATGGAGAGTTTTCTCCTGGTCGTAAGTCTGTGTTACATTGCAGATGTCCTGCATGCCCCATCCTCCTGCCTGCTCCATGGGCAGAGACAGGCTGCTCTTATCTGCCTAAACTCATTTCCCTCATGAAATGCATCAAATACAAGCCTCCCCTTTTCTAACAAAATCATTAGCTGTGAGTGTGATAACCATATTTTATATTCTGGGCAGAAGGGAAGATGTGGACAACGAGGTTACAGAGGTTTGTGTCCATGTCTGCACAAATGATTCATCTTTTGTATCATCATACTGCTGTTGCTGTAAATTTTGTGGTTTATGGGTACTATTTTTTTTTTTATTAGACTGAAGGACTTTATTAGGAAAATGAGCAAAGCTTTTAGATTTGTGTCCTTTTTTTCAACTGTGGCAGCTAATAGGCTAATAAAAGATGTTTCCTCCCTCTACAAATCTAACTTTTCTGACTAAATCTCCACAAACTAAATACTACACTGATTTACAGCACATTCAACATTATCCCCGTGTGCCACTCTTTTCAATAACTAATAAATAAAAATATCAAGTTAATGTACATCCAAGGCATTTAGAATAAAGTCTTCAGATTAAACAGGAACATATGTAGCTCACATATCTTTATTTGAATAAAGTATCTGGAAAAACTAACAAAGGTTACTATTTCAACTGATCTGTTTTCCTCAGAAAACTTTGCTGAGTAAGACACTGAAATGTTAAACTTTGTTTCTCTTTCTACTTCTGTTGCTTAAGGAATTTTCTACAATAGTGAGGGGTGTGTGTGTTGGGAAAAAAACGCCTCTTTAACATTTCTTTGTAAGTCACTTCGATTCTCTTTTGTTATGCCAGAGATTTACTGTTTCTTTTGACATCACAGTGGCTGTTTTTGCAAGCACTGCTTGGGACAGCAGCAAAGCAATCCTGCTCACTTCCGTCCGCACATACAGAACAAAAAGCTGACAGACATCAAGTAGTTTTGACAATTGTTTGGTGAATAACAAGGAACTAGCAAAATTGTACAGAATTTTCAGGAAGAGATTAAAAAAAAAGAAAAAAAAGAAGGGATAAAGTTATCCAGGAAAAACACCACTTAGTTTGTGACCAAACCAAAGAGCAGCATCTCAGGTTTCTTTGGGAGGCCACTGCCTGGGATCAGGTGCTCCTACAGGATGTATTCTGCGAGCCAAGTTTTCTCCCCAAGGCTTGTCAGTGGGACTGTTTGCTTTCCTCAGTGGAAATACCACCCAAAGCATCCAAAACCAGACTGAAACCACCACTGTTTTTTCCAAGGATCCTTTAGAGGGCAGAAGAACTATTTCCCCTAGCAAGGCAGGTTATCTGTCAGCAGGCGAGCCACCGCTCTGCAAACACCTGCCCTTTTACAGCAGGGCTACTTTTGTGCAACTCTATGGTTTCAGATGATTCTCACAGAAATCTCCATCAGGAGATTTCCCAGACACTGAACTGATAACGTTCTTTGCTCAATATATTGAAATCCAAGCCTGAGCCTGGAGAATGGGTACTTTCCATCTCTAAATACTCCATTTTGTACAACTGGTTACAGAGGAACTAGGATTGAAGTCCCTGAGACTTCCGTAAGAGGTTGCTCTAGTTAATGAGACATACACTGAAAAAATGGAAAAGCAGATCCTACTTTTTGGAAAAGCAGCCCAAAATCTTTCAGAATACATATATTACCTCCACGATCTAAATAGATGGAAAGAAAGCACATTCAGAAAATATGATGAGGAAAGCAGTGAAGCAGGTGGCCTTAAACTTGGAGTTATGGAAAATGTGACAATGGGCACAAATACCTTTATTTCTGGCATGTTAGGCAATGTCAATTTTCCTGTCTTGACTAACTGGGAAGAAGCTAAAATTAAGTGTGAGCTGAGTGTACTAAGCAGTTACTGCTGTATTAGAGCCAATACTCCAGGCAGAGCAGAGCAGGCCTCATCTCTGCAAATATTCTGGGTTACTTGAAGGAGAAACTAGAGAATACAGTGAATATCTCTGCTCTTCTCCAGTTTAGGCTTGGTACATCATCAAATAGGAGGATGCATTTACTTAGAATAGGCACTTCCTGGTGGAGTAAGTTCCTCTAGTCCTTTCTCAGATTTGGTGTGCTTGGTGTTTTGGTTGTGTAGGATTAAATAAAACTAAAATGCAAGATAATGCACCATATACCAAGCGCTGTTGAGGGACAAAAAGCATCTACCTTATTGTGATCGGAATGGCAATGTGCAGACATTGATTGCAGTTTGCTATCGTCAACACAAAAGCATTTAGAGACAGGATGGTGAACAAAACACACTGTTTTGGGAAAGAAACCAAAAGAGCTAGGCAAGAGGGATGTATTTACCTGTAGAGTGGCATTTAGTCAAAACTCCTCACCCCTTGTCAAGACAGAGTGCTCCTTCATGGGTGGGAGCATAGCACAGTCTCTCAGCAGTGGGCAATACCACTATTGCCATTCAATATCACGCTGCCACCTCAACTCAAAGCATTCTATAAGGCCTAGAAAACGTAGGACATCCCACGAGCACTTCTCCCAGCCCCAGGATTTCCCCAGAGAAGTCTTCCTGCCTGGGCAGTCACGTCTTTGCCATACAGACAGGACCAGCACAACTTCCTTTGGCATGGAGGGGTTACCTGCAGCTCTTGGGCTGAATAATCCTGCCAGTGAAACTACAAGATGATTTATAGAGAACATTTGTGAAAAACTTTTGATTGGAGAGGCTGTGGGGATATCTTGCAAAATCTGCAGTGAAAAATGGAGTCACATAACCGGGTTCCTAATATAAACGCCACCAGCTGTATATGCAAATAGGGTTTTCATATAATCACAACATGAGACCTGTCTGGCAATAAATCTCTTTCATTTTACCAGCAGTTTCTTGGCTACTTGGAACACAATGAATAAGAAATGGAAGAGCAAGACCTTTGAGGACCCACCTGCAAAGTAAAAAATAGAAAAATTATATGCTAAGGATATAGGCTTGGTATTTCTGGCAAATGTCCACATTTAAGTGGACTTTTCACATTATATGGATAAATGTGAGTTGTTGACAAAATTAATTTTTTCTGTTTTATCCACTACATGAAAAATCCCTTTTCTATTTCTGCAGTAAGTCCAAACACCAAGGATAGCAAATGCTATTTAAGCACGAACAAACATTACAAACATTGAGTAAAGTATACTGGTTTGTTTGTTTGGGTTTTTTTTGTGCAAAGAGCAACTGCCTTAAGTGCATATAACAGAGTGAATACAACTGCTTGGCTGCTCCCGCTTGGAAGACTGTTGCTATACATTTCTCTTTCATATTGACTAGTGCCGAAATAAGTAGATCATAAGGCTTTATTCTCTAAACTGCTCCTGCTCTGACAGCAGGTGTAAGTCAAGATATATGAGGGATAAGAGAGCACTTTCCATGGCTATTTCAGCCCATTATAATGTTTGCTGGATTGCCAGAAGAGGATGCTTCTGATGAGGCTACATATGTGAAGATTCTTCTGGCAACAACTCATATTGGTTCCTCACAGCAGAAGTGAAAGCATTCCATTGAAGAAGCTTCTGTTGAAATGTATCTATACTCATTTCTCTGAACGAAAAAAGAAATACCATGTATTATCTCTGAAGCTAGAACAGGAAGGAAGCTCTCCCTTGAGCTGAAAGGAATGGAAACAGAACTTCCCCATATAAAATTACAAGAAGGAATGAATAAAGACAGTAGCCATCAGCAAAATTAAGTAAGTATCTTTCATTTCCAAATCCACTTCCGTTTGTCCACAAAACTGGAAGTGGGTTTTGGACACAATCTGACAGTTAAAACAACCACTATTTTCTAATGCTGCTGTGTCACAGAACAGGACTTTTTATTATCATTTCTTTGGAAGCTGTTCCATTCTGAATTACATGGGAGTGTGTGTGCTTCTCAAGTGACAAAAGGTCCTAAATCTGTTTGCATATGTGAGAACTGAAGCCTGACTTAGACACCACAATCCTTCTCACGTGTAGCATGAACAGACATTAGCTGTGATTTCAATAGTGTAAGCCCTTTGTTAACACAACGACCTGTAAGAAAAGTAGGGAGCCCCTGCTACTTACTTACATGATAGCATCTTATTAATCCACCACGTCCTTTCACATGCAGCTCTTTCAACATATGCATTTCGGGCAGATGGGGAACTGTAGTCTATTTTTTTCTCATTAATGCCCCCATAAATTATGGGACAGATTTGATTTCCTCAAGGTCTCAAGTCATGGTTGTTTATACCTGTAAGAAACCATTACAGTAGATGATTATACTACTAATGGGAAAGTATAGGTGCCATGAGATGGCAACAAAGGATTGTGGCAAGTCTATTAAATGATTTTATTGAAACAGTGAGATCTGAGTGCCCTATAGCTTCCCAGTATCATGACAGTTGTTGAGAAAATAGGGATCATTTGTCCATTTGATGCTTCCACATCTCTAACATGAGGAAATGTTTCAGTGATACTGTTAATATTTTGGAGGTATGCAAGCTAAAATACAGGGTTTTCTCTTAGACCCTTGTACTCTGAGTGGTTCACACAGCTCTTACCTAAACCTCAGATACTTGGGACCTTGGGGATGCTTGTCTTACTTGCTTATCTGTATGGTTCCAGCAGGATGTAGGTAGCAGGTTTCAGTTGCAGTTTGTTGCCTTGGGTGGTGGCTAAAAGCAATGTCTAAAATTAGTGTCAGGCCTGTTCTCTTAGATAAAGATTTTGTTGCATTTTTGTTTGTTGGACGGAAGATTCAGTGGTGGAAACGTTTTTCTAGGAGAGCTCAGAGGTAGAAACATCCGCTGGGGAAGAGCTTTCATGAAAAAGTGCCTCAATTTTTTAGTACTGCTGATGATCACCTAGAGAAACGATGTGCAGAAATATCTAAACTTCGACTCCCTCTTGGAGCCATAGACCAACACTTATCCATTAGAGCTGTAGAGGAATCCATCACAAAAAAGAAAATTATGTGCAAATGCTCTCAGTGGATGCTTTAAGTGGATTTAGCTTCTTTACACAAGGCACCGTTATATTGAGAGACTCATGTTATGGCTGAAGGAAATGGTGGATAATGGCAATGTGTGAGCTCCCATCAATCATGGTTTGGATGAGGCTGATAAATTTGCTTCTACCTAATCTGAAAATGTAACACCTGATTTTACCTCTCTCGCAATTTTATATCCTTCTACCACAGGACTGAGAGAAATCGAAAGTGCATCTGTATTTCCCAGTAATCTTAATTGCATCAGATTGCATTTAATGTCTCCACTGGCACATAGTTTAACTACAGTTATGGCCATATTTCATGAGAATGTCAACATCACTTCAAACTCCACCTAACCAATCCATAACGAGGTTTTCTGATAAAGTCTCCGTTTCATTGGTCCTTATTTTTTTTAGCCAGGCACAGTACTCCTTCCCAGACTGAAGAAATAGAGAGTAAATGACCATATTTTCATTTTGGAAAGACTCATCTGATTTAATGTCTTCTGTATGGAAATATGTACCTGCCCCCAATATTCCAGACAAAGCTTAATGGAATAATGATGCCACCTTGGCTATTAATAGAATGAGTTCAGCTGCTTAGTCAAGCTTAACCTACTTGTTTTCACAAGGTCTTAAAGTTTACTTCTGTTTAAACAAGCATAGAAAGCTTCTCACTGATGTTTATTAAGTATAAACTCATATTTTTCTGTAATGGCAGTGAAAAGAAATAGATAGTTCAGAGGTGCAAAATAAACATTTTAAAATATACTTTGCAGAACAGGTGACCCCTGCCTGGTTTGTTTCCTCAGATGTAGTGAAAATATTCAACTCACTTAATAACAAGAGGCAATCCAGCATCAAATTCCTTTGTTGCAAGTGAGCAAGAAATACTATTTTATACATTTATAGGTAAAAGGATGGGTATTATTTAGTCTTAAAAATGCAATTTAATGGAAGGAGCTGCATTACTACCAGGAAACTACGAGTTGCAACTCTATATAGTAAACTTAATTAAATTCTAGATAGTAAATTCAATTAAATTGATGTTGAAGAAACTTAAAGTCTAAATGTTAGCCCAGGTCAGATGCACAGAAGGCATTTAAGAAATCCAACCCTACTGAATTTACCTACTGAATTAAAAGTACTGGCCAGATACTTTGTTTTCCTATGACTCTTTCTCTGCTATATCCCCCTCCCTCAGACAGTGACAGCTAAGGAGACAATTAAGCCCTTAGTGGAGGAATGTCACTGAGGCAGGAGAGGACAGGAGCCCTTTTATTTGGTAATGCGTAACAGTGGCTGGCAGCACAACAGTTCCCCTGGAGCTATGGCTCTTAAAAAGCTGCAGATGAGTTCCTGTACAGCTCCTACAGCTGTTCTTCATCTCTCTTGGTCTCATCACCCAATTAGTGAAAGATACATCAAGCCGTGCTTCCCCATGTGTGTTTGAGCTTGCACCCATGCACGGATCCTCGGAGCCCGTACCTTGGCTGTGTAGGCTCTGTAGGTTGTGCAGGCATGTCAGGGTTGGGTGGAGAGGGGAGATGGCTGGCTGATGCACATCGGTGCCTAACATCAGTCTGGAAACAGAGCACAGCCTGGACCCAGAAACTGGAAGTGAAGACAGCTCTGATAACTTACATATTGTCTTAGCATCCTAGTCCGCAGTGAAATCATTACTCATGAGTCTGAAAGACACACAGCTCCTTAATGATCCAGTTCTCTTTCAGCCAGGGCTCTGAACTGTCAGACTGAATCTTGCCTGTCTTGACTTGTAATAACAACCAGCCCGGTGGTGTGGCACCAGGGAGTATGGGGTGGCACCGAGCAACTTTCAGGTCTGGTGGTATGGGGAGGAGGGCGCAGGAGGAGATGTCTGTTCAATCACCCACAGGCAACTCAGCTCCTGGGAGAAGCTTGCTGGAGGCAGTTTATAACATCTGGATTGAGAAACAGCTGTGATTTGCTGATCTACATAATTGAGATGCCTCCCTGGAACTAACTGTCTCCAGAGGAAACTCAGCATCTGAGCAAAGAAGACAACCAGGAAGGATGTGGTATTGAGATACACGGAAGTCAGGTCTCCCATCTCTTTGTCCATGTGCTAAACATCTTCCTTGGGTACCCTGCTTCTTCACAGGGGATTTATAACAGGCAGTGTGAGTGCTGCAGCCTCCTGGGATCACCATGTGCAAGTTATTAGCTCATGACCAATCCTGTGTCTCTGGTTATGGTATTTGAGCTGACAGACATGCAACCATCTCCCTGTCAGTGCAGAGTTCTTGCCCAGGAAGCATTTCAGATCCTATGTCCAGTCTCTATCTCCAAACACCAAACTTGCCCTTTGGACTCTATTCCAGTCCAACAGTGCCAGGATATCACATTTAGGCTAATTTTTTGTTATTGTGACCTCTTTGTGCTACCCCACACTGTTCTGCTCTCTCCTCAGCTGCCAGCCCCTATGGCGATGGTCCAGCATTTCTCTCCACATTCCTGTATCAAGTGCTCAATTTCCCCTGCTAAGCCTATTCTTGAAAAAGCCTGTTTCCCCTGTCCTCTAATCAATATCTATTTTCTATGAAACTCCACGGGAAAGCTTTTTATGTGTATTCCTGATACATGTCTCTCCCCTCCCAAATGTTACTTTGAGTAGTGAGGGGGAAAGGAGAGACAGAGGAGGCAGGGATAAGGAGAAAAGCAAGAAATGATAATGGAAATATTTTACATGCCTCCAAACGCAGGAAACTGTGCCTATCATTTCACAATTAAAAGTGGGATTCAGCTTTCCCCAGAGTGTTGTGAAATGACAGGCAGCATTTTTGCTGTTTAGAGAATACTAAGATATTTCTAAAATATATCATATAGTAAAGGCAACCTTCACTGGATTTTTTTGCCAAGATGATTTTCTGTGAGAGCTAATTTATTGTTAAAAAGCAAACACATCACTTTTACTTGCCTTAAGTGCACGCCTCTTGCATAGATGAAAACTGGTTTTCAACTGTATGTGCCAAAGTTATAACTTTTCAGGAAAATGCAACAATTACAAATAATATAATTGAAAACAAATGCAAACAAAGCACAACTCACAAACAAGGAGAGGAAAAAAAAAATCCCTGTCTTATGAAAACAGGTTATTATACCAGCCACAAGTAAATTTTCCAGGTTAGTCATCTCTCTCAAACACACACAGTCCTGCTATCTGACCAGCTACCACATTTTTTGCTCACATGTACATAATTAATGCTTCATGTTTTCTAATGCCTCTCTATCACACTCAGTGTCCAGGAATGTAGTCTCCTCTGCTTGACAGTGCTTGAGGCTGAGCCAGACCTTGGGCTCTCACTTGTGCTCCGCATGGGGTCTTTGTTATCACGCCTGGCTAACCATCTACCTCCCTAATTTAATATACCCACTTTGAGAAAACAGACCCTAATCTTTATACTCTTTAAAATTTTTGGTCTCATGTGGGAATTTTGAATTGCCAAGTAGAACAAGGTTATGTCTCAAGTTACCTTTTCCTCATAAAGTCCTGAGCTTTTATATTCCACAGATGGAAAGTGTAGAAGACAAATCTACCCACAAAGACACAAACCCACCACATGCAAATCTCCCTTATTGGGACTATGCGTAAAGATAATAATAATGCCAAGTCAAGGAGGTGTGTTATTGTAACTTGTACAAAGTGAAATATTTCTTATTTCCCAACTAACATTTCTAAATATCTTATTATTTAAATTGGGTTATTTTAACAGCAGCAGCAGCAGCAGGCACATAACTGCTTTAAAAACACCTGTCTTAAGACAGTGATGACTTCCATTCATAGGCAAAGATGCATCTATTTCTCACTGATTCCATATCACTGCATAAAAAAGAACAGGAAAATCACAGCTCAGTATTTAACAAAAAGCCCAACATTTAAACTGGGATCACCTCTCTGCCAAGAGAGACATAGGCATATTAAACTTTGGTATTTAGTGTAAAAGTGTACAGTTAATTGCTCCTAGCACTCTGCCATGTCTTAGGCCTAAAGCTAAGAGCTTTCGTACTGAAACTTGCAGAAGCTCTGGATTAAAACTGCAGAAAAATATTACTGTTATGAACTAGATCCTTAGGGCTATACCAGATGTGCTTCTGGCCTAAAGCATGAGTCTTTTCTCGTTTAGAACCCATTAAATTATGTGGGATGATCTCAGTTTCGTTTTGGGAAATGGACAAACTGGTGAAACAGCTTTTCTCCAGTGGCTGAATCCGATAGGACCCCACAGCCGATCCTAAATTTTTTCCCGATAAGTAACTACAAATACTTTTAACTTCAGTAGACCTTTCATACAGAAAGCTGAGAAGAATATCTCCTGCTGGTATCTATAGCTAATTAAGCATTCACACATTAAATTTCTGTGAGGATGCTGTTACCAGTCCTTTCTGAATAGCTCTGCTTGGGGTCATTTAGGCGTATGTATTTACTGCAAGCTGAGCCGCATTCTTTTTGGACCCCCATTGACTCAGACATAGTCTGTACATTGAGTTGAAGTCTTGTTCATGCAGAGTGAAGTCAATACAAGTATTTCCAGGGGCTCAGATGGGCTTTGATGGGCCTTAGCCCAGGACAAGAGTTTACAGCGTTTGGAGCCAGAAAAAACTGAGCAAGGTCATCTGGTCTGGTCTCTAGTTATCCACAGGATATGCAAGTTTTATCCAGATATGACAGTATTGAAATAACATTTTTTTTTGCCTTAGGAGATTAGAAAGCATGTGCCATGGAGAGGAGAAATGGAGGTCCCTGTGTCACAGTGTGGCACTCTGGCTGTTGGGATTTGCTCAGGAGAGAAGCTCCTGGATGGCTCCATCTCCACTGACAGCCACTGAGTCACAGATGACTGTGCAGTGCAGTACTCACTTCCTTCCCAAATCCTGAAGAAAGCTCAGGATTATCAAACTGCACCAGGAAATTTAATCAATGCTGTTCCCTATCAAACTTATGAGCAAAGGGGGTAAGCAAAAGTCAGGCTGACATAATTTAGGGCCAGAAAAGACTACAAATACCAGCCAGCTTAATCCTCTCATGATGTGTGTGTATGTATAGTGCAGTATTGAAAAGAAATATGGTTGTACTAGGTTAAATCAGAAATATGTCCAGACAACTAGTACTTCCAAAAGCAGCAGATGCTTACAGGAAATACAAAAAGCGGGCCAGTATAAAATCATCTGTCTCGTAATCAGTGGTTTAGGGATCTTTTGAGCTGGAGGTTGGATGTGGACCAGTATGCTGCAGTAAACTGGTGGAGGTGTCTCTTCTCCAGGAACTGCCTAATTTTTTTTTTTAACTCCTTGAGTTTACTCCCAGAATCCAGATTAATCCCCTTTTTCTTTTAGTATGTTTAACGTCATCATAAGAACTCTGTGTGAGGGTAAATCCACTCCCTTCGTGTAAGCTGTCTCAATATTTTCCTCACAGCTATGAGGAAATGTCTTATTTCAAGGCTGGATTTTTCCAACTCTAGCCTCCTAGTGCTAGATCTTATCATGCCTTTGTCAGTACACTTGAAACTGAGGATGGAAAACAGATTTTTCTCCTTTCCTTCCTCTGTTGTACTGTATCCATTTTTAAGTAACAGCCATGCAGATTTTGAAAGTCCTGATCCACCAGACCATTTAATCGCGTGATTTACTTAAGTACGTAAGTAATCCCATTGACTTCCATGGGACTGCTCTCAGGTTAAAAGTTAAAGGCATGGTTAAGTGCTTTGCTTGAATAGTATTTAAGTTCTTTCTAATTTCTCATTTACTTTCTTTCCTTGCTCATGATACTTGATCTGTACAGTGTTGGAAGCACAGTGTTTCAAGTAAATTATTTAGTATGGGATCACATAGGTTACAACACAGCAATTTCCATTGCAGCTTTTGTCTAGCACTGAAGGAATTCTGACTGATGGATACCAAGAGCTTTTTTTGATGTTATTTTCTCTGAGGAACTAATGCTCTTCATTCCTGCTAATTCCCTCTGCTGCCTAGTTTATTTGTTCAGCAGTGCCCTAAACAAGAAAGGTTTCCTTCAAACAATAGGCTGCTTTGCACTGCGTGTGTGTGGTTTACTGAATCCAGACCTAGTGAAAATGTATTGGTCTTCAGCTGGTATGAATCAGAGCTGTCTGCAGAGACAAGGGAGCTTTGCTTATTCACATCAGCTAACAATCTGACCTGTTGTCTACCGTTTTAATATATAAATGTGTCTATGCGTGCAGCTAAATGTGTAAGACCCAGGCAGCAGAACAGGCCTTCAACCATCTGCTCTGGGGATATGAGATACAGTCTTAGAGGCACAAGAGCAAAGGCTGAAATCAAAGTTCATTTCTTCCTGAGGTCAGGTGTGGAAATGCATAATGTGGTATTGTCCCCCAGTACCAACAGCAAAATACTTCTGAATAATATTTGCAACATAAATTGCCATGTACCATGGACCTCTGAAAGTTTTCTAGCACCTAAGGTGTTTCAAATGCATCTGCATTATTTATGAACTTCTAGTAATAGTCACTGACCATTTCCTGTGTCCTATATACACGTGACTAGGGGTTCTGGCTACTTTTGCAAACAATGTGAACCAGCCATTTCAGATCAGTCAGGCCTGGAAGTTAAGTGTTATCCAGCTCATGGTTTCAGTTACTTCTGAAGACTTCTATATCTGCTCTGTTGACCAGCTACAGACCCAAACTCCTTCTACAAGCTGCTCAGAATATAGAGTGAGATTACTCCTTAAAATACAGTACTACCCCAATACTCCAGATTTGCATACCCCAAATATCCTTCCAGCAGGTGAAATTTCATGGATTTCTTCATTTGGACAGAGCATTTTGTCCATTGTGCTAAATATTCACAATGAGCCTATCTTCTAGGCTTTTTCAAAACACACTTTGTCTGCAGGAACAAAATAAAAACATCAGCGTAAGGAATCCCTACAAACCACTGTCCACAAAGTAGGATGTGTGATACTGTGCTGGACAGCATAATGTAACTGACCCAAAACGTAAGTGAAAATCTGGCATGACTTTGAAGTGTTAAGAGCCTAATGCTAAGTATATTATTGTGCTCTGTAGGAGTTTGCCTTCATCTTTTGTGAGTTTAACACTTTTTTACACTTTTTGAAGTTTTAACACTTTTTGAAGTTTTCAAAAAGATGATGATTTAAACATGGTAGCTGCCATCTCAGCTGACTGCGGGTTGTGCTAGAAAATGGCAGACTTACACTTTGGATTGTAAAAAATTTGGGTTTTTGAAATAATTGAAATAATTTCTATATTTGTTGTGCTTTAAGTATGAAGGATCAGACCCTGCCAGCTTCCATGCAAGATAGATGTTGCACAAATCCATATTCAGCAGGATATCCAAGTATCCCATTTTGGCCTGTATCATACATGTCACAGAATCATAGAATCACAGAATGGTTTGGGTGGGAGGGGACCTTCAAAGATCATCTAGCTGAACCTCCCTGTCACGGGTAGGGACACCTTCCTGTAGATCAGGTTGCTTCCTGCTAGCTGAGGTGCATACACTCACTGTGCACACTCAAATCTGGACTAGTGAATTCCACAGTTCCTTTCTTAGTGTTTAGCATTTCACGATACCTGCAAATATGTTAAAGTGTGGGCAAATCCCCCCGTCTTTCCCAGAATGGCTTCATACCAGAGCAGAAGGAAATATGAAGAACAAGAAAGGATTTCAAGAGTTACATAGTTGTCCTGTTCTGCCACATGTGCGTCTTCAGGGGCTTCCTACATTATTTTTGCTTGCAATAACTGTTTGGCTGTTGGTAGAGGATATAGATATGAATTAATATACTTCCAATTGGAAACATTGTTGTCATCAGTGTCTCCCTTGGTATTTTGTACTTTGTGGTCTTTCCTATTTAACCTTCCTTTTCCTTTCTGCTTTTTTTCTCATTTTCTCTGAACTCGATTTTTCTTTCTTTTTCTTCTCCTCCCCTTTGTCAGGTCTCTGTAACTAATGTAGTTCTTTTTTCACAGTGCTTTAAAAAGCTTTGAGTACTGAGGCAGATGCATGGGGCAGGGTACCAGTTATATGCAAGGACAGCTGTAAAAACATGTGCAATGGCAATTAAGCAAGAACTCTTAGAAGCATGAAGTCATTAATCATAATTGCAATAAGGGTTTTCTTAGAAATTGTCCTTAATATTTGAAATGGAGAAAATGTCAGCTTCAGGCAGCATTCCAGCTTTGCTTCCTCCACTTCATGCTACTGCAAACAAGGGGACTGTGTGTGTCCGATTATCAACTACATTGAGGAAGCTTTATATTCAGACATCTTACTTTGGGCTTGCTGTCCTATAGGCACTGGACCACGTTCCACTTTAAATGCAGCAGAAATGAGAGGCCAAGCTACCAGGCAGAGGATTATTCCCTAACAAAGCAATTTCCAGTTTCTTCATTGAATATTATCAAGGCCCTATCCTGCATGCCTCAAATTCCTCTTCAGCAGGTTAGGGAAGCTACCATCTTCAGGAGTTGATCAGCACCTCACAAACTGATAACTCAGTCGTCTCAATTTCCCTAAACTTCGGAGCTGTTTTCAATAATCAGTCACTCTTTTAACTAGGTGATACAGAGCTGAATGACAAAGATGTGCTTAAGCAAACCAGATGAATACACAGAAGGAACCCTGTTCCTTTCAGTTGCAGTCTGAAAGCTGATATATTACAAGTCTGCATGCAATAAAACTTTTTTGTTTTAATGTTCCTAGGGAAGCTTGAAACTAAACCCTTGCAAAACATCTGGTTCAAAACTTCAGCATTTTAATATTAAATGCTTCCTGAAATCTGTTTGTGTAACTGTACCATGCAGGTTTGCTTCATAGCTTTCTAATAAATTGTTTCTAACTCATTTTGTTATCCTTGCACTGACTTTGATAATATAACTCCTGCTGATAACATAACGTCAGTAATAGTGCTTCTCCAAGTTTAATAGTTAGCTGATATCCTGAGCACAGATTCTGAAGAAAACTACATAATTTTTAGGTTTCAGCTTTGTATTGTCTTCCATTCAACTCTAAGCTTTTAATTCTTTGTTCCCTAAAATTATTAAAATTTATGTTATAGTTTTGTATTCCCAAATAAAGCGTTCGGTATCACCACAGGTCCCTTCTGCAATGCCTCAGGAAAAGGTGGGAAAAAACTTTGCATGGCTCTGTGAACAACAATTGTTATGTTACTGCTGGGACCAGTATTTGGAACTTTGTGTCAAAGCCCTGAAGGGCATGAAAAACAAAAAATTTCAGCAGTGAAGTGGAAGATGTTTTCCACACTGAATAGTCATCCTTGTCATCCATGGATAGACAAGCAAAAGGAAATCAGAAAAGGCTCACGCATTGTAAAGCATGCTAAGCCTCGTGAAATTGGTCTTGCTGACCCCAAAAGCTGTAGCTTAATAGTTCCAACTAAAGCCACATTAACTCTCAGTGTGATGCTCTAACTTTTGCAGGCTGATTTCTGCCTTCTGCTGGTTTCACGCTTGTGCTGAGCACAGCGCAGAGTCCTGACCTGGCATTGCCTGACGCTCCTCCAGACAGGGTACTTGTGTCAGCCTGACTCTGAGCTTCAGGGCTCGTGAACTTTGGGATCCTGTCATGCTAACACAGCTGTGCTACTTTGGGGGCCTGAGCTGGTATTTTCGCAAGATGTGTAGCTTATACTAACTGTAGCTATTCGGCTTAATGCAGCCTCAGCTCCTTTGTCTGAGGCCTTCCAGCATGACTGAGAGCACCCCAGGAACATGCCTCTCTCTCCGGGCTAAAGAAGGAGCCTCGGTTCCTAACTCCAGGTAATCAGGCAGAGCTCAAAGACTGAACACTAGCTTAAGGGGGGAGGCTCCAAGAGCCTTTGAAATACTGGAGAAAACAGAAGCCACTGAGGCGCTCCTGAAGCACTGGAAAGGATTAACACAAAACAAAACAAAACAAAACAAAACAAAACAAAAGAAAACAAAACAAAACAAAACAAAACAAACCAAACTTTTACAGCACAAAAGTTCAAGTCTATATCCTTAAAACCTGTACTAACTTTTAGCAAAGCTTTGTGCATGCTTTACATTAGCCATGTAATTACACCATAAACCCCCACACGGATTTAATTTCAATTGAAAGCAGTAGAACTAGTAGTGTGCTTACAAATAAAGCTAATTAAGATTTTGTAGAACTAGGGACTATTTCATACAAATACCAAGAGATTTAATGTCAGTATATAGCACTTTCTATGACTCATAGAGCCTATAAATATGTACAGGTATTTTCAGCCTGATCATTACATGCCTGGCCTAGCTCAGAAAGAAATGTGTAGGAAATGTGTAGCATAGTAGGAAACAACTCTTACAAACAGAAAATAATTGTGTAAATATCTAACTGGAACAAAATCCTATAGCTGATGTACAACACAGGAAATTCCATTTCAACATATTTCTTGATGCTTAATCCTGCCAGGTGGAATGGATCAACAAAAAGGGAGAAGTCACAGTACATGGTAAAAAAATGTTACACATTTGTGGAGGTCATCCAACGGGACCTAAGAAAAATCCACAAAGCAGCTACAACTCTCATTGCTCAAGTTCAGCTTGGTTCAAGCTCAATGTCTATATATCTTGTTACAATTATTTACTTTTCAATTTGTCAGTATCTTGCAAAAAAATCTATTTTAACTGAAATTCCTTTTCAAGCTATTTTCCTATTTTTTTTTCAATATATACATATTATTTCAATTAAAATAGAGTAGTAGTGGAATAACAGGGGTAGGAAATTGGGGTAGGGAAAAAGGCACTTTTTACAATTAGCTCCCAACAGCTTCTTCAGACTGTCTCTAATATGATTTAATATTAGAAGACTACCTTATTAATTTCAACAGCATCAATAAGCACTGAATCATCTGCTTGTATAAGAGTGGGAAAAATTGAAAATGTCAGCACAATGTCATCACATGCTATACTATAGCTGATCAAAGCATTAAAATTCAGATGAAAATAAAATATTAACAGGAAACTGTCGAACATGGCAGCTGAGATGAAAAATGGAGATCTCCATAATAGGTCACTGCAAATCAGATTTGGAATGTTAAAAGAAAAGAGAGTGGATATTTCACATGAAATCTGAAGGTATTATTGATGAGATTTTTGTTTAATTAAATTCAAAACAGAAATGAGAGAGGAAAAGCTTTTCAGAGTAAGCACGATTAACAGCTGCCTTTCAGGAACAGGGTGTTGGGTTCTTAAGTGCACTTCTAAGGTTAAATTTAAGCCCAAGATTAAATTCAACAGACATATTAGCTCTATCAGTTTTGTGCTTGGATTCCTCACACCTCCTCTTTCAGCCATTATATATATATGAAATAACAGGAGAGTAAAGAACTAGGATTTTGTGTTTTTGTAAAAAGAAATAGCTAACATACAGTAGCGCCTATTTCCATGTGGTACATAATGGTTAGAATAAAGTGCGAGGAGTAACATCTAAGATGATGCAAGACACTTTGCAATGCTCAAAATCAACTGAATTGAGAACAGGAGCCAAATACATACCAGGACACCAAACACACACACGTCTCAGCATCAGCTTAAGGACTGGCTTTGCAAGGTGCAAGTGTGCGCTTGACCAGAGACTCCCAAGGAGACCTTCAGAAAGCAGACAATTCTGAAAATAAGTGGTGGGATCTGTGCCAGAGATCCCCCAGCCCCTTCCCCTGGGGCAGGAGTGCTGCTCTCCCTCCCCACAGGGCTGGGGCCACCTGCTTTCTCACAAACTCCTGTGAACTGTGAGTGACGTGTTGAAACCACCCTTTTTACTCTAGATTGAGTAAAGCTTTCTCTATATAGAGTCAGGTTCAGTAAGACCAGCAAACGAATGCTGCTAGTAAATGAGTATTTGCAAAGTGAAATGTCAAAAATGAGTGGACAAACCCTTGCAGTGAAAGATTGAAGTCTTTGTTAGGGTTCATTACACACGTAGGCTAATAGCACACATTTCACAAATGTCCGTAATAGATTGTTTTCCTTTGTGCAAATGTATTTTCCATTTTCACTCTCCTGAGCCAAGCATGAGGTTCAGAGGGGGAGAGAGATTGCCTCTTCTGCTTCAGCCCAAGACCCAGGGATCCTTAATAAGCAGTCTGGCCAGGGGATTGTGAGGTCTGCAAGGGTGCCTGCTTGGTACTTCCACAGAATAGAACTTGAAATGTTTTGGGTAGTGATGAGTCTTGGTCAAGGAGTTAGCAGCAACTCAATGAGATAGCAATTCATATAGAATACAACAAAATACATATTCCATTCAATCCATCATATCCAGAAAAAAACCTGTGGAGCTATCTTAATTTTTAATGCAAACTGGGGACTTGCAGTTCCCATTAGAGCTAACAGATTCTTCACTCTTCCTGATAATGTGTTTAAAACTAAATCCCTCAAATCTCTGGCCTAAGCAGCATTAATCATGTTAGATCTTAGCCATCAATCATGAATTGGCTTTTATGAATGATTAGGTAAACAAAATAGAATAGAATGTTTTAAAGTTGCTGTCACAGACCATAGGCTACAGACACCCACTCTCCCCACCTCCTCTTCGACTACAAGGGAGTAATATTGCTGAATATCACAAGGTGTGATATGATTTGCTAACAGTACCTGTCCATATTTTATATCAAGCACCTGTTAGTATTTAAAGATCTCATTTCAAAGTATCCAAAACTTTGTACAAGTCACATCTCAGACATTTTTCACAGACATGGAGAAACTGAAGGAAATAGCATTAAGCAGGCAAACCCCCAAAACACTGGCAAGTACAATGATGTACAAAATGCCAAAAATTGCTTATCTCATTCCAGAATCTGCTCATATGCCAGCCTGCATCTGGATTCCTGATTTTTTTTTCAACTGCTGTAGCTTCAGAAGGTGTACAAAGAAGGCCCTTACATAATGCAGTGGTTTTTATAGCAAGCTAAAACTATGCTAAAGAGATTAAATGTTGGAAGCTATTTTTAGCCAAACTAATGGTATCAATTTCACTAATAACATAAGTGGCAGGTGTCTCCTAAAGTAAAAAGGAAGACGATGGAAGAGCTAGCATGACAAAAGGCTACTGACTACAGAAAAGTAGCAGTTCCAAACTACATTAAATTAGGCAAGTCTGCCCAATACTCCCCCTGGTGGTTTTGCCCACAGAGATGAGCACGAAGTCCCTCACACGCAAAATCCTCCAGCCTAATGACCAAACGTCCCGTTAATAGGATTAAGTACCTTCTCATCAGATAAATATAACATGGCAAAATCCCTGACACTCCCAGAAATTAGATCAGAATACAGGCCAGCCCCTTCCTGACACAGGGAAAGATTTTGCAGAAGAGGTGTTTCAGTATTAATGGTAAATATACTTTTTTTTTTACTTTTCTTTGGTCGTATGTTTGTATTTCTTTGCAAAGTTAATTGTTATTTTGCTATAAATGTAAAGGTACAATATGCAAGTAACTATAGAAGTAAATCCAGGCTATAAACAAATCCATGCTTTAATTTACATATGCTCTTGAGGCTGATAATTGCATCTCCAAGAAGGCTCTACTGGCTAACTACAAGGCACTTGAATACTGTGTTCACTTAATCAGATGAGAACTATAAAGTGCAATTGTGTGGTTTCTCAAAAATAAACCTTTTGCCTCTGCTCTTAGGAAGGAAATAAAGCAAATGGCATTTCTTTCCCTTATTTTGTAGGAATTTCTTCCATTTGTTGATCTGTTTGTTTACAAAACTGATCTAATTGCCAGTTTCTTGGTACACCTATTATTGTGTCTCTTATATTAAGGCTTATTCTGAAGGATACCGAAAGAAATTGCATATTTGGACGTAAGAAAGCGAACAACATTCCAGAAATTTCCCTCTCTAAAACTGGCAATAGCGTTTAGCATGGATGTATTTATAATATGAACTAAGGACACAATATGTAATTAGTGTGTTTCACAAAGTAGAAAAGGGACAGACTGAGCAGCGTAAGCTTTTGATTTTATATATACATGTCCTGATTCTGTTAACCACTGTGGAAACCCAGTGGAATTCATCTAATTAATCTAAATAGATAATTACAAATGGTGTCAAGCTTCTTACTCATGTGTTTTCACCAAGAGTAGCATTTAGGTGCATGCTATGCATCTCAGAAAATATAGTTAAGACAAAATTAATGGAATCTCGTAAGATACTTAGTATTATATTTAGTATTTATATTTACTTAGACGTTTGAGCTTCCTGACAATGTTTACATGTAACTGCACTGACCTTCTTCTTTAACAGAAAGAACATGAGGTCCTCTTGGATATTTATAATACATGTGCTGTGTCTGAAGGGTCACCAGTGTGCACCGATGAAGCAGGAGGAAATGAATCTCCGGGACAATCTTAAGCGTATGTATGCTTTTCCTGCCCAGGGTGTGCTGGAAGCCCCTGGGCCCAGGTCTCCAGCTGGGTAATGCATTTTGACTTCCACACTCACTGGCATCAAGAAGTTCCACTTGCATGTGTGGAGCTTAGATACCATAATAAAGCTGATTGTGTGCATGCATACACGCACACACACAACAGGAAGATAAGAACAAGAAGGATGAGAAAGTAAAGGGATTAACAGATAAGCATCACCTGCCAAAAAAAAAAAAGTATTTACAGGATTTTTATAGGTTATTTGGTTCCTTGTAGATCATCAGAATATAAACCAAACCCAAAACTCAATTCTACAGATTTTGAACTATCTTGTTTGTTTAAATAATCTTTGAAAATATTTACTCTACACTTATATACTTCACTGAAAATGTTGGCTTTTACAAACAACTGAAATAAAATTACTTAATTTAGAAAATAGCAGCTATTGTGCGCACACACACACATATACACACACCTCTAAGCATGGCTTTATTTTGTGCATAGAAAGAGGATCATCCGTTAAACAATCCCGTGCTTCAGCCATTAAACAATCCTGTGCTTCGGTCTATGTTAATAAGATTTCTGTAATAAACAAAAGTTAGGGGTGAGGAAGAAAGATATAGAGGAAGAAGTGATCGATGTGTTTTTGGCAGTCTCAAGGTGATGTGGTTTTACTTGTTTTCTATAGTTCCAGTGATAGTCAGGGTATTTCCACAAAAAACCCCCAAACAAATACAGATAAAGGATAGGCAATTATGCAGAGCTTCAAGGTGCAACACATGGGCCAGCCCAGGTTTTCACCAAAACTCTGTGGTCATTACTTCACAGGAAGTCTAGAAATTGAATTTTTTGTGAAAACAGGTTGAAGGCACCTGTAATCTACATTTTCAAAATGTAAAGGGAAGCTGTCACAGGCTTTTACCAGATCAAAGATAAATATAAAGGTTGTGCCATTAGAAAACTGATGAGTGATCCTTGGAGATATCCAAAACCTTGGATGATGCCCTGTGCAACCTGCTCTAGTTGACCCTGCTTTGAGGGGGGGTGGGCAGACACGACGATCTCCAAAGGTGCCTTCCAGCCTCAATTGTTCTGGGATTCACTAATCAGCAGAGGGACAGTTGAATGTATATTTTGAGTTATATACAGCTGATCCTTGCAAAAGCTCTGGGCCAGATTCTTATCTGACAGAAATTGTCTTGGCTCAGTGTTATTCAGCATTTGCTATCTCAGATTTGGCTCTGCCACTGTAAGGAAACAGAGCTATTTCATTCTCCTTCATCATCAGTGCATGAAAATTTGCAATAGTGTTAAAATCTGATTAAGTCACTGTATAATTTGGCTTTTTTTAGAATTATCTGAAGTTGGAGAGAAGTATGTAGATGAAGAGGTAAAGAAAGCTTTGATTGGTATTAAGCAGATGAAAATTATGATGGAAAGAAATGAAGATAAGCACATAGATCTGATGAAAACCTTGAAGAAGAGCAGTGAAGAAAAACAGGTAACATAAGTGCATCTGTGGGTTTTTTATGTTTTTTCTGGGAAGAATGTAAACCAAATTGTATGTACAAAACAAGTAGCAGACATCTTTTTATGCAGTCACGGGACTGAGAGAAAATCTGCTTCTGCCCCTTTGTTTCTCTAGCAGAGGAAAATTGCACTTACTGCTTGTTTCTAAAAACCCCCAGCTTCACCGAATTCACACCAAGGCAACTGCAGGCCACTGTAGAACAATGTTTTGTACAGAAGGTCCAGCAGTTCTGCCTTCCATGTCTCTATCCTCCTGGGGACACAAGATGTTTTCCAGCTTGCTTTGCAAACTTCAGACCTGCAGGAAAATATCAAAGCTGCAAATGACAATGTGCTCTAAAGAAAGTACAGTGAATCAGGGAAATTTCCAGTGTCTTAGTGCAATGCCTAGGCTCAGAGCCATGTGCTCAGATGATCTGAAGAAACAGAGGTTTACTGTATATTTAAAAAAATACAAATATCCTAACTTCGTTTCAATGAAGTTGTAGGAAAATTCCCTCCTGGCCCAACATCTGGTAGTTAGTTTAAACTATTTGTATTAGCAAACCAAAGAGTACCTGATAGCTTTCTAACATCCTAAGGAACACCAGTGCACTCCCACGATCAACACTCTTGTTAGATGTTACTGGATGATTTCATTTACATAGGACTTACATCCACAGTGAGAGTTCATAAAACACTGAATAAATGTATTAGAAAGATCAGAAAATAACTAAACATAGATTACAAAAACTGCAGTTGCTGTCTCCATCAAGTACATTCTGACAGAAGTTTTCTTTTATGTGAGTCTCTTCCCTCTTGGAATGCTGACAAAAAGGAATAAGCCCCACCAATTAAAAGGCTTCTGTCATACTTAGAGATAACTTGGAACGTTGTTTGGAAACCAAAACTATTAAAATATGTTGCAATTGGAGAGAGAAACTGATGATGTGCAATCTACTTCAATAGGAAGAACTTTTCTCTTTCCATTGTCAAGTCTACTCCAAAAATGCTGCTTCTGATCTGCTCAGCTTTGTGCCCTAACTGATGAAGTAAATAGAAGCAGCATTGTAAAATACATCTTGCTTCCCTTCAGCACGGAAGGAGTGCCTCACACTTCCACAAGAGCAGGAAAAAAACCCCTCACTACAGCCTTTTGATTAGTACACTCCCAAAGAGCAGAAATGCTATACTTCTATATATTTCTGCATTAGAGAAAGACTTTATGTATGGCAAGGACCTAGCCTGAAAATATCAATCCCTTAAAGGTAGAGAAAAGCAACAGAAAAGGACTATTTGTGGGACAGATGAATACTATTCAGATGATATGGAGAAAAAATAACACAAGTTGAACACATGACCATGTGGGAGTTTGAATTCTTACACAGAATGATGTGTGAGTTTTTTTCTTAACATCTAAAATCCTGGTAGACTGTAGAGGTCCGCTTGTTTCTGTAGGCTGTTCCCCCTGAGAGAACAACATCAGAAAAAACCTGTAAGGAAAAGGTTTTCAATTTTCAGTTCCCTCCATATGTGGCTGCAGCGGAGAAGGCAACCTACCCCAGTGGTTAGGGATGAGCAAAAAAAGGAGCCATAAATAGCCAAAATAAGTGATCAACACTGGAATAAGTACTTAGAATACTCATCTGAAAATTGCCCTCTACTGAATCTTTTTCCTTACTTAGCAAGCCTTGCGACTTATGGATGAAGTAAAGGCAAGATTGGAAGAAGAGGAAAGACAGTGTCAAGTATCCTTGAAAAATCTATGGGATGAATGTGAATCTTGTTTACAAAGTACCTGCATGAGATATTATACAACTTGCAAACATGGTGTGTCAACCTTTAAACGAAAGGTAGGAAGAAATTTGTATCTGGGGAATACTCTTGAGTTCACCCAGAGTTTTAGAGACAGCACATCTTATTTTCTGAATATCCAGATCTGCCAGTTATATCATCTTACTAAAATTAATTTGATTTGGAGGGTCTGGAAATATGAAGTTATATGGTAGAGATTACATGTGATTATGGTCATTGAATGCTGAGCCAAAATGAGTTCAGTTGCACCCTGGCAAGACTCCATGGAAACGGATTACTCCCCTGACTCCAACAGACTCATTCCAGATATACAATATTTTCTCTCACAGTAGGACTTGCATTAAGATGCTCGATAACTGTTTGTGAAAAATACCTCATAGATTCTGTACGGTCCATCTGAAAATCAGCGAAGTTAAAAGTGTAGACATAGCAAAATTCCATGGGGAAAAAAAAATCACCTACTTATTACAACATCATTCTTTCCTATATTTGTCTTAAATTAACTCTTCAAGTAACAAAAAAGCTTTAAAATGCTTAACCTCTTCTAAAAAGGGAACCTGTCAGCAAAGGAGATTCCTGTAATTCTACCAGAAAGAAAATATGCTTTCTTGACTGGCACATTATTATTACTAAAAGACTTAACAAAATTGTAATCACATTTTTTTTTGTTTGGTCATACGCTTTAAGCGCAATGAACTTCAGAAGCAAAACTGTAATTGCTGCATATTCCTAAAATAATTCAGGTTAAAATGTGGGAGATATTAAATTTAAGACTACTGGTGATACTTTTAGATTTTTAGATACCACTCCTGGATACCTCATATATATGTTTTGGACTTCCAAGAGTCTGTGGACGCTGAAATTATTGCAGTAAAAGTTACACACTGCACTGTCACTGTCTTTGACCCTCTTGGTAATTTCCTCCATGAGTTATTTGGCTTATTTGAAGCACTCGAAGTAAGAAATGTGTTGTGACCCAAGTAATTAAAAAAAAAAAGAAACAGAAAGGAAGACAAAGATGATAGCTGTGGCTGAGGACACACAGACAGCAGGAGCAATACTGGCTTAGGTTGTTCCTGCAGTGCTGTTTCACATTTCACCTTCCCTCTGAGCTGCACTAATGGTCAGCTGATGATCTGTTTTTTTAAAAAAAATCAATACATATAACTGTTTTTATCTATATGTGTATCTGTCTGTATCTATCTATATCTAGATGTGTGTGTTTTAGTGTGTTTAACCCTTACTCCTAATGCCATGGAGCGGGACTTGAAAACCACTCCATTGGCTCAGGCCAAATTAGTGCCTTAAAGTAGGGAGCAGGGAACCAGTGGCTGAGACCCAGGAACTGGGAACTCTGTATAGAATTGACGCTTGGCCTCTTACATGATAAAACCATGGAGTCAGAGCCACTGCTTTATTGATTTTGCTGGTTTCAGTTCGCACAAGGAGGTGAGAAATTGCCCACTGATGAGAGAGGGCAGGCTTCTTACAAATCAAGGTGAGAACAACCACCTTCTGCTCCCTACACCACACATAAGCAGACAGAAATGCATCTCACATCTTTCCAACATAAGTCCAAATTGTCTCTTGGAAGAAACCCAAACACTGATAATAACTTTGAGCCTCTACAGATTAAAGGGCAACTGGCAACCTTTTTACTCCAGATCTGATTTGGAACTAGTGATTTAGATTGAATGCATTTTCCCTCTTTGGGGTCTGGTGTCTTAAATTACTTCAGAGAATGTGCTGTGTTGGCAGTTATTAAGAGGGCATTGTTTCTATGAGTATTTGAAAGAGAAAAATTAGAGACACTTACCTGAGAGACGAGAAACTGATAACTTGTCAGGCAGCTAATCTGTCTCCTTCTTATACACAGGTTGAAGATTTTTTCAGGAAAATACCTCCACTCATATTTACTTTTCATGAGGACCAAGGAAGAGAGATCCAGTCTAATGAAAATCCTGAGAAAGAGGATACCCAGCTAGAAAAGATGGAAGATTTATTTAGCCAGCTATTATCGGATGTGGGCTCAATATTTGACAGAAGTTTCATTTTTTTCATGCACATGCAGAAAGAATTTGACCAGTCTTTTCAGACGTATTTCATGTCTGACCTGGACTTGAGTGAGTCCCCCAGTATGCCAGCGTTACCCGAGGTCACCACCAGAAATGACGGCTCCCAGAGAGGCTGGGGCATGCCTAGCTTCTTACAGACAGTTTTTGACTTCAGTAGGACGGTGTTCGAAGGTGTCAGTGAGGTGATCACCGATGTCTTTGATGAATACAGAGATTATAGAAGAGATGTGCCAGAACAAACCAAAGGCAAGTGTTAGAAAATGAAAATTGACTGCACTGTCCATGACATCAACCCCCTTGGGGTGGCTAAACTACAGTGAATGACTCAGTTTCCAGTATGTTAGTGTGAGATACGTAAGGAAGCTCTGGAGGCTATGGGTCAAGAATAACTATCAGTTAAATGAACAAGTAGAAGTCACCAAGAAATCTCAGAGAAATGTTGCAGGGGACTTATAGGTCCTACACAGCCTGATTTTCACGGCAATTCTCAAAGCATTTGCAGGAGTTCCTCAGGAGCACTTAAATTCTGGGTGGATGCAGGTTTTCATAAGGCTGACTGACAGATTTAATCTCAGCATTTGTCAGGATATGATTTGTATCATCTCTTATTGACATGGTCACCAATTCTAAAAAATTAGGGTAATTCCGTGAGATATCAAGGAATATCCCTGCCCTTGCCAAATGATGTTAAGTTCAGCTTGACAGCTGCAAGTCCTGTTCCAGGCTACAGCAGCAATGTAGTTTGCCAGTCAAATACCAGCCAATCAAAGACCAGCCATCAGATTTTCCAGTGACCAGAAAATTCTGGGCATACCATTGGTGGTAACACTCAGTGAAGGAAAAAGACCATGGCCAACTTGTAGAATACCAGTAAGCCTCATATTTCACTATTGCAAATAGGACAAATACATGCTGGTCCTTGTCTAAAAGGAAATCACAGAGAGCACATGCCATAACTCTGAGTGGCGGGTGACATAAACATTACGTGATCATCAGGAAATACAAAGTTAAGTGACTCTTGAACACTGTTAATTTTTTTCTATATCATAAGCCATGGTACCTCAGAAATAAGCTTTGGTACTGTGTTGTCATGTAACTGTAGGTGATTATGAAATATCTTGACTTCTAAGGGTCAAAAAGCTCTTACCAGAACTCACATGTTGTAGAAATAATGTGAAATAATATTAGCAATTATTTGGTTATTAATGGGGAATACACTCCTATGTCTTTAGAAGGGAATATACTACAGCGGTATGAATTCCTTGAAAGAAACATGATTTGTATCTTCTCCTGACTTCTACTTTTTAATAATTTATTCCTTTTATTTTTGTGGAGGGAGGGGAGGGGAAGTGGAGGGGTAGGGAAGGGGATTTATGCAAAATACTGTGGATTAAGGATGATGGAAGAAATTATATTCTAGCACTCAGGCTCAGTAATGAATGCATGCTTATAAAGACTCTGAGAATAATGTCAGTCTAAAAATACTATGACTTCATTCTAGATCCTGACAGAAGTGGCATGTTTTCAAAAATTGTGTCAGGGCGCCAGAGACTTGAGTGCAGTGAGCTTCGGGAGAACTCCTCTGGATGCCCACAGTTTCATGAGCGATGTCAGAAATGTCAAGACAATCTTTTGCATGGTAAATAACTATTTTCCTTTTTTTTTCTGTAATGCAGAAATCCGTGGTTTATAGATCTTTGAGGCTTTAATTTTCTACTGTGCTGCTTTCATATTTTTGGAATTAACATTTAGTCACTGAGTTTTTGCTGTAACTACGGATACAATAACCATTCCTCATTCCAGATGATTTCAATTAGCTTTCCCCACTGTCTCCACAGAGTGTCAGTATAGCTCAGTTGTTAACATACCGCTGGTGTTCCAAAGAGATGTCCCACAGTCTACAACAAAATACTTACATATTTTGTTAGAGCTGCCATCCTGCAGAGGAGCAAGATGTCAGGCAGCAGTCGATCCTTGCTGGGTGCAGCAGCACTGAGCAGAAAATGAGGAGAAGATCAAACTCCTGACACTTGCTTCTGCTGCTGACAACCAGGTGTAACCTCGGGTATCATTCAGCTCCTCGCGAGGAAAGCAAGTGCTGAAGAGCTTGTAATCACTTTTTGTTGAACCCTGTCTGCAAAGAGAACTGACACGAAGGACAAAAAGGGGACTTAATGTCAGTATGAAACGAGATGGCAGAGCTCTGTCGGCAGCATCCATGGGCACCTGAAAAACCTTCAGACTGGTCACCTAGAACTGCTGTCAGGACTTCCACTGCAGCATAACACATCTGTCTTTCCAGAATTATTTAGATCTTAAAATCCACAGAATATGCTTAAACCTAAATGTCTTCAGAATATCTCCAATGTGGCAAACATTAATGATACAATGAAATATTTTTAAAAGAATATCAGACCACTGTAAGTATCTTTTTATCTACACCCATGTATTACAGATACTTGTTACTGTACTATCACCTTGAAGGTGCCCCTTGATAATCCAATTTGACAGAAAAGAAATTGAATTTTTACAGAGTAATTTTTGTATAAAAATTTTTCTTGTTTAAAATCCATATTTTAGTAACGAAAAAACCAGCAATCTTCAGTTCTGAATTTGTGGCAGATGATACTAGTCTCATACTACTGTCTAACTATTGTAAGAGAAATATTAGGTCTTAACACTCAACAGGAATACAGGCTTCCTTGTAATAACCTCTATCACAGAATCATAGAATAATTTGGGTTTAAAGGGACCTTTACAAGTAATCTAGACCAACCCACAGAAATCAGGAGGGACATCTTCATCTACATCAGGTTTCTCAGAGCCCCACAGAACCTGACCTTGAATGTTTCCAGGGACAGGACATCTACCTGCTCTCTGGGCAACTTGTTTCAGTGTTTCACCACCCTTACTGTAAAAAACTTCTTGCTTGCATATAATCTAAGTCCACCCTCTTTCAATTTAAAATCATTACCTCTTGTCCCCAGGGCCTGATAAAAAGCTTGTCCCCATCTTTCTTACAGGCACCCTTCAGTTACTGACGGTCACAAATTATTTTCAAAGGCCACAATAAGGTGTCCCCGGAGTCTTCGCTTCTCCAGGCTGGATAACCCCAGCTCTCTCAGCCTGTCTAATAAATAGGAGAGGTGCTCCCACCCTCTAATAGTTTTTGTGGCCCTCCTCTGGCCTTGCCCTAACAGGTCCTTGCCTTTCTGTGCTGAGGAGTGCAGACCTGGATGAAGTACTCCAGGGGTCTCATGAGAGAAGAGCAGGGGGGCAAAATCACCTCCCTCAACCTGCTGGCCATGGTTCTTTCGATACAGCCCAGGATGCTGGGCTTTCTGGGCTGCGATCACACATGGACAGTCCATGTCCAGCTTTTCATCCCCCAGCACCCCCAAGTCCTTCTCGGCAGGGCTGCTCTCGATCTGTTCATCTTTCAGCCTGTGTTGATACCAGGAGTTGCCACAACCCAGGTGCAGCACCTTGCACTTGGCCTTGCTGAACCTCATGAGGTTCACCCGGGCCCACTTCATGAGCTTGTCCAGGTCCCTCTGGATGGCATCTCATCCCCTGGGTGTGTCAACCACCCACTCAGCTTGGTGTCATCTGTGAACTTGCCGAGGGTGCACTCGCTCCCACTGTCCGTGTCACTGATGAAGCCATTAAACAGTACTGGTCCCAACATGGACTCCTAAGGGACACCACTTGTCCCTGGTGTATATCTGGGAATTAAGCCATTGACCACTACCCTCTGGATATGACCATCTGCACAATTCCTCATCCACCAAACAGTCCACCCATCAAATCCATATCTCTCCAATTTAGGGAGAAGGATGTTGTGGGGGACCATGTCAGTGGCCTTACAGAAATACAGATAAATGACTTCTCTAACCCTTTCCTTCTCTACTGATGGAATCACTCCATCATAGGAGGCCACTGGTTGGTCAGGCAGGACGTGCCTTTCATGAAGCCATGCTGGCTGTCTCAAATTACCTCCCTGTCTTCCATGTGCCTGAGCAGAGCTTCTTGGAGGATCTGTTCTATCATCTTTCCAGGCAGCTGAGGCTGACAGGGTAGTAGTCCTCAGGGTCCTTCTTACGGCCCTTTTTAAAAAATCAGTGAAATATTTCTGTTTTCCCAGTCACCAGAGACTTCACCTGTCTTCCATGACTTCTCAAATATCATGTAGAGTGGCTACATCAGCCAAAACCCTCAGGACTCATCAGGTCCCACAGACTCAGATAGGTTTGGGTTCCCCACATGGACTCAAAACTGATCTTCTCTTACAGTGGAAGGAACTTTGCTCCCTCAGTCCCTGCCTTGCAGTCTATATGTCTGGGATAGACTCATAACGGAATATAAGCCAATAAAAAACCCCATTATGTATAAGGAGACTACGAAGTTGCTATACGTAAAATTTACCAGATCTTATTTAGCATTAGCAGAAAATCTATTGCCATGAAATATGATATAAACATTAAACTACTTGGCAAATCACTTTAATACAACAAATGGGATAATACATTCATTTAGTCATTATGAGCCTAAATTACATCTACCAAAATAAGTCAGCAAAAATTATTATCCTTTTTTCAGCATTATTTAAAGACCAATCCAAACCATGCCCCCTTGTAAGATTTTTTTACAGTTTTCATTCCTTCAGACAGAAAAGACGAAGTACAAGACATAACACTGTCTTTTCTAACAGATTGCCCAAACGTTCCTGAGCTGCACATAAAGTTTGATGAAGCCTTTAAGCTGGTTAATCTCTCAGGGGAACAGTATGAGCAGATTCTCCAGGTGGTTCGGCATCACACAGAAGACACTTCCTACTTGTTGAACAAAATGAAGGAAAGATTTGGGTGGGTGTCTGAGTTATCCAACATGACCATCGGACCAGAAAACATTTTCAACATAGTTAAGGTAAGGGTTGTCTTCTGAAGGGAGCTATTGCTGCCTTTAACCTGCATTTTGCTCATGCTTACACTCCTGGGGGTTGTGGGTGTTTGTACATGTGTAATGTTTGGGTTTACAACACGATGTTACTACTCATCCTGAATTTGTGTATGCTTGGTAATCCCTCAGTGAGCTGAAACTCCTGAGATTAGAAACTATTTTCCTCTAAATCCTTTTAGTCTGATGGATGGCTGACAGGCTAACCTGAATCACGGTCTGATAAGAGTAAATTGACACTAGCTGCTTTGACTGGCCTCAGATTACCTTCACAGATAAACTGCACTGCAGCAGAGACTAACACGTCCATATCGGATCGATGAATGTCTCGCTATATAGCTGTACCTAGATATTCCAAAGTTCAAAGAACACAAATGTTACACAGATTGTTGCAGTGGAAGCTGCACATGCTTGACAGCATTGGTCAATATTTCAGTAAATATATAATGATTAATTGTATCTCACACACAAGGATACATCCAAGGTAAATTCAATCAATTTTCTTGGGCAAGGGACTAATCTTATTCTCTCTTCTAACTCAGAAATCCACTTACATATAGTGAATTACTACTATTACTACCAGAACTTTATACAAAATGATGGTACAATCCACCAAAAAAAAGTACGAAATAGGAACAGGAGACAGGCATGCTTTCCTAACTGAGTCTGAGATATCTGTTCCAGGAAAACAAAGCTACAGAACTGATTTAGAAAAACACACAGGAATGAAAAAAGTCAATCACACAAATGTTGTATTGAATTCAATGGGACAGCTCACAAGTTTTCATTAGAACAGAACTTCTTTATAAATGTAGCTCATGGTATAAATACTAACACGCAGTTCTTTAATATGGTCTCGGCAGTGCCATGTCAGCTCTTTCCACCACCTACAATAAGCTTTGGGATAAATTCAGACACCCACTGTCTTTTCAGAAGAAAGCAATTTAAAGAAAGTAGACAAGTCTAAAATATTCCCCTGTTTAATTTTCTCCTATTAAAGACAGTGGGCACAGTAAGTATAAACAAAACTGAAAGCACACAGTAGTCTGTAGTGTCTAAAGTACTGATCTCTTCTAGGTGGTACCTGGGGATCCCTCCAGTAAAGACGAAACTGTGGTAGACGTGAACATTCTGACTTCACCTACTTTCACCATTAAAGTTCCTCCCAACTTAGATCCAAAGAGTCCTGAGTTCATTGAATACACAGCTGGGAAAGCACTGCAATTGTATAAGCAGAATTTTTAAGTGGTAAGTTCATTCTTTCTGCTTTCATAGAGAACACACTTCTTCATGTTTACCTTGCAATAAACTTTAGTTGGAACAAGATTCACTCATGGTGTAAGCAAGACTGCCTTCTCAGAAAGGACACATTGAGAAAAACACAAGCATTATGGAAAACACAAACACTCAATGTTCATTGAAACAATTCAATGTCTGTGCAAAACACGGACACGATGATATTAAATGATTTGACTTATTAAACTGTGAAACCCTTGATCTTTAAGTAACAGCTGGGATGAGGTAATGTGATGATAAATATTTCTTCAGAAAAGAATTGCCTCACAACCTCAGTCCAGTGTCTTGGCATTGAAAACCATGTCTTTGTATTCATTCATCATGAATGGACTGGAATTACCACTATTCATTATGGGTTTTTTATTTTCAGTAGTGTTTGAGAGTGTGCTCATATTATTTTTGATAAAGAAGTACAAAGTGAGAATCACCACCAGGACTTGGAAGAGCTGTCTTACTATAACATTCCCGCATTAGCAGCACTCTGCTCAGATTAACAGTGTTTATTTATAGAGGCTACAGTTCAACTTGCAGGAACGTGCACAGAAAGATCCTGCTCATGGGCTTCAACCACTCTTATAGAAAGGACACACAAGAATCCTCTCTCTATGCTTAAGACATTTCAGGAAGAGGAAGGAAGAACTAGACAGAGAGGCAGGGAGGAAAAATGCTTCATATTCTCTAATCCCACAGGGAATTTCCAGGAAAGATGGGATGGTTTTAGGTGGCATCACACTGCTGTGGAACTTGTAAGCTACCCTTCTCTGTGTTTCCCTGTCCAGGGGACTCTGGGATGCACAGCTTTAGTGGCCTCTGACTCTCAGAGTTGTCTCTCCCAGGCAAACAGAGCCACAGAACACACGAGACTTTCAGGCAAATCACTGCAGTGTCCCCAAATCTTCTGAGAAGGAGCAGATTTGGACATAGTTTCTGTTCAGGTCATAGCTGACTTGCTCAGCTGAGCAATTGAAGCATGACCTGAACACAAAGACAAGTCTCAGGAGGCAGGGAAAAAGCATTCAACATTAACAAGGGAGATGAAGACGATTTCAGCATTTTGTATTAAATCTGGTTATTCTTTTGAGGTCAGAGGCACAATTTTTGAGCCGATGAAAGAAATCACTCCCACCAGAAAGGCTGAGGCGGGCTGCAGAATTTAGACATAAGAGAATAAGCCTCACAATGTACTTTGCTTAGGTAAACATTGGTGAAATTATGTGTATATTATACAAACATTTTAATATTTATAAACACATAAATTAAAATGCTCTGACACTTTCTCTACAATTTTTCTTCAAAATTCTCTGTAATTTATAGGCAGTTATAAATATAAATGATAAATACTCTTTCAGGTCACAGAATACTAATCTTCAGGGTCTAATGATGGCAATAATTATTTCCTTAGTCTGATGATGATTTTTAGCCTGAATCTAAGTCTGATTTTCCTGTGGACACATCTTGTGTAGCCATTTCATACCCGAGAAAAGTAAGCGGTGTTGATTTCAAAATCACACCACCATTTTACATTCAGTTTGCATAAGACTTAGTGTACATGAAATTGTAATGGATAAAAAAGAGTTAAAACTCTACAAGAAAACTGGACAGATCTATAAGAACAGAAGGAAAGAAAAATCATCTGTTTCTCTCTGGTTTTTATGTTATGCATGTTTCTATGGCAGGACACTGAAAAATTCCACATATACTTATTTTTCTAATATATTTTTCTCCATTCAAGACCAAAATATATAATCTTTCTTTTTTTTTTCTTCTTAGGAAAGAAGAAGTGTGAAATCTTTCTTCCTGAAATAAAGTATATGCTTCTTAGGTGAAATACCCCTATGCTCAACATAGCTAACTGTTAAATTACTGTGGTTAAAATAGTTGCATATAAATAAAATGTTGCTTAGTAAATACTGTGACATATGAGCTATCAACCAAAGACTGTAGAAATATTTTAGCTCAACCCAAACCCAAATCCATTTTAATATTAATTTATTTAAATAAAATGTTATTTATGTTGTAAGGTAATCTTTGATAACAAGCTATGGCTCTGGTTATGCAAAGATTTAAGAACATAATCAGCTGTAAGCATACAAGTAATTTCTATTTGCATACTTACATTCAAGCACATTCTTAAGCCTTTTCAAGACTGATCCCTACAGATGTACATTCAGCTAAGTCTGAATCAACCAGATTTCCATATGCATGTAGCATATTATTTTGCAATGAAAATATTCAATTTCTTCTTCCAGTTGCTTTTGATGCTTATTGTGTACATTAAATGACTTATCTGAATATGCACTAATGAGTAAGTCTTCTGCCTTTGGCATTTCTTACAAACAGTAGTTTGCCTCCAGAGTTTATTTTTTAATTAATTAACAGCCTTTATCAGTAAAGAAGTTTGTTTCGCCCTAAATTATACACATCAACTTTCAATGGTATTTGTAAATTATAATAAAGGCTAAGAACTGACGTAGTTCTCAGCTAGAAGCAGAGCTCTAGGTGATTTGGTTTCATTTGCTGTGCCCAGCATTTCTAAGAATTTTTTGCACACAGGTATAGGCATCATTTCCAGCTGTAGCTCTGCTAAATAAATCATATTGATTTCAAAGTGTACAAAAACATCTATATTAGATATGAGCAGAGAAAAATATCCACACCCTACTTACACTTTATGTTTTCCTTTACTTCTATACATACATGTTAAGTATACAATTTATACAAGAAAAAAAGCCATACATGTTAAGTATACAATTTATACAAGAAAAAAAGCCATTTCACTCTTTTAATTAGTGGAAAAGATGATTTTCTGCCGGCAGCAAAGGAAGGTAGTATTTTCTAACCCACAGTCCTCTGTGCTCCTTACCTCCCATATTTCAGGCTCCTAATCATGAGAGATTATCAGTCATAACTCCTGTAAACACATCACTTGTCAAAAAACTGGGCTTTATCTGAGAGATAAGTGACTTACAAAATTCTTGACTTCCAAGAGATACTAACAAAGAAATATGCAGAGAACAATCAGTTTCTTCTGACTAGCAGAGATTAAACCTAGAAGACTGAATTTCAGAGAACACCCCATTGGGAACAGCTGCAATCAGACAGGGGTCGGGATGCAAAATGACACTGGGACATGGGAGAAGCAGAGATCAACATGATGAGACTGAATAAACCCAAGCGGTGAGTACTACCCTTAGTGAGAAAGCAAATGTGCTAATAAAATATGAAGCAGGAAGCTGATGACACGGCACGGCATGAAAGGATCTTGGCTTTAGAAGTGCAGGTCAGGATGACACTGCTGGACGTGGAAGGTGAGCTGAGCACAGGGCCTGGCACTGCAGGGGCACCACACCAGGGGAAACAGGGGAGGCTGGCACTGGGCTGCACCCGGGGCTTTTTCAGGATATCCTAGCTGGGGAGATCTAGTGCTAGATGCGTGTGGCCTGCCAGGCCCAGCCGAAGGCTTTGGTCTTGTTCAGCTCCGAAATGGGATGCCTGAGGCTGCAGAGAGAGGGAGAAAGACGGCAAATGCCAACAGCACTTTCCAGCACGGGATGAGCCCGCAGAGCAGTTATTGTGCCGCTAGAGCAGAACGAAGTCACCAAATCGCACAATCAATTAAGTACAAAAAGACCTCTGAGCTCATCAAGTCCAACCTGTGACCCCCAGGCCAACTAGACCAGGGCACTACATGCCACCTTGTTTTTCCTTGAACACCTCCAGGGACCACCTCCCTGGGCAGCCCATTCCGATATGTGATCAACCTTTGCGTGAAGAAACTCTTCCGAATATCCAACCTAAAAGAGCCGGTACGGTTCGGAGCACTGGCTCGGGCCAGGTGCTCGGGCCAGCCCTCCCTCATGGGGAACAGCTCCGTGCGGGACCAGAGCGGAGGCGGCGGCGCTGCGGACCCCCGAGCACGGGAAGGGGAAAGGGAAGGGGACGGGCAAGGGAGGAGGTGGCAGTGGTGCTGCTCCGCCCCGCCCCGGCCCGGCCTCCCCTCGGCGCCGCTTGGCGGGAAAGCCGGGTTTGGCGGGAAATCCGGGCTTTGGCGGGCTCGGGGGAGGCGCGCAGCCGGAGCCCAGCGCAGCCCGCAGGAGCCGCTCGCCCGCCATGCCCGCCGACGGGGAGCTGCTGAGCGCCGCCGCCCGCCCGGAGCCCGGCGAGCAGCAGTACCTGCGGCAGGTGCGGCACATCCTGCAGCACGGCCACCGGCGGGAGGATCGCACCGGCACCGGCACCATCTCCGTGTTCGGCATGCAGGCGCGGTACAGCCTGAGAGGTGGGCACCGCCGGGACCCTCGGCCCCCTGCCCTTGCTCCCTGGCCCTGCTCCTGGCCCTGCTGCAGCCCCTGAGCCGGGCTGAGTGTGGGGGTGTCACACGCCGGGGCTGTCCCGCTCCCTCCCACCGGAGGGATCTGAACTTGGGAGTTACAGATCCTCTCTCAACTCCTTACTTCATATCCCAATCTCACGATGTCAGGTGGTGGCACTGCCCTCTGTGTGGGGAAAAGCCGGTCTGTTCACCCTGGCAAATGGCTGGTCCCCGCTGACACTCTGAAACTCTTTTCCAGATCAGTTTCCACTGCTCACGACGAAGAGGGTGTTCTGGAAGGGAGTGCTGGAGGAGCTGCTGTGGTTCATCAAGGTTCGGTATTTGGGTGTCTCTGTGGGTTGTGGGCTCGAGAGTGGCATAAACAGAACGAACTGGTGGGGAGTGGATTAAGGCATTTGGGTAACTGCAGACACTTCTGTTCCTGTGACAGCAGAAGTGCAACCCTCTGATACTGTGACCACACACGGGAGGCCATTATCTCCAAGACATTCTGCATTTTAGTGCAGACTTGCTACCAGTGCAATCAGAAGAGTTTCTCTTCTATTTCTTTTTAAGAGAGAGAATCTGAAATAATGAGGGCTTTGTCTAATTTGAATATACTCCACAGCTATAAAGCCTAATGCAGTCTCTTTTCATGGTGTTTTAATCAGAAATAGTAATACGAAATAGATAGTAGGCAATTTATTGATCTGCTTTTTAATACTGAGATAGTTTGATATGAACAGAAACAAGCAGTGTGGAACCACAGGTGAAGTAAGACTGATGTAAACTCTAGGCTTTTTAGTAACAAAAAAAAGAGATCTAATGGAGCTAATAGCTGTACCTAGTGTAATAAAACTCAACTGTAGGTAGTACATTACAATCTAAGTGTTCTTTTATATGTTGTGATATTATGTGGGTATGGGAGAATTTACATAACCATTTGCTAGATAGCAGGACTGAAATACACATTCGTTTTTTAAAAGCTTTTGTGGTTTTTTTTTTTCCAATTGTAAAAGACTAGACACTGCCCAAACCAGCATAATTTCTGTGTTGGATTTTTGAGTGTGCTGATTTGGATATCTTGCAGGATTCAGTGACATTTTTCTGGGTTACGTTCTAATTTTTGATTTTTAAGGATCTCATTTAGGATTTTTAAGACCTTAAGCTTATTATAGGTCGCTTGGCAAAGACAGTGCCTAGGCCATACATTTTTTGTTAGTCTGTTTTCATCAATCTGTAAAGTAACATCTTGTTCTCCGCAAATGTGCCTAGGAAATGACATGCCACAGTTGACCTTGAGGCTGTACTGTTTGTGCATTCACTAAGTGTGAGAATCCTGAGTTAAACAACAGCAGCATGGCACTTCAAACTCCATCCCAATGTGCTGCTCACAAGTTTTGTTCTGTCCATGTGCAAGAACCTCATCCAGTACATTAATTACACTGTTCATCCTTTATCAGTGGAGAAATACTGTAAACCAGCAAAGCTTAATATAGCTGTTTCAAGTCATGTCCTCTGTGTTTGAATTAGGATGCAGACTTCTCACTGTGTTTTGTAGGGTTCTACAAATGCCAAAGAGCTTTCCGCAAAAGGTGTGAAGATTTGGGATGCTAATGGGTCGCGTGAGTTCCTGGATAAGCAGGGTTTCAGCACCAGAGAGGAGGGTGATTTGGGACCAGTGTATGGTTTCCAGTGGAGGCATTTTGGAGCAGAATACAAAGATATGCACACAGGTAATCACATCCAAATACAGTCTTGATTGCTCAATGGGACAGCTGTGATGCATCACTTCCACAAGTCTGCAATGGAATGGACTGTTCTTAAGGCATCATTCACAGCAAAGTGATAGCCAGAATAAGGAGTGTTTGAGAGAGTTAGCTTCTTTTTCCTTACTCAGTCTTAATTACCCTGAAAGATGTACCTTTGTATATTATAGTTTGGTATTTGCAGAACAGATGAGTCATGAGGCACACACTGTTAGTCTTTTACCTAGAGCAGATGTGGTTGCTGATAGCTGGAAGGATGTGTGTGCTGCAGTCCAGAAACCTGAGCTAGCTCCATTTGATAACAGTGGAGCACAGGCTGCCATCTCTGTATACCAGTGCAGGGTCCACGAAATTGTTGTGCTGGAAAGAACTAACATCAGTGCACTACATTCACTGGAGGCAGTGGAAGAGAAAGATTTTTCTGTTCTGCATCTGGAACAAAGTAGGATGTTTCCATAGCTGATGATGCTGTGGACAGAACAGCTGTGACAAGTTATGATGTGATGCAGTACCTGTTGGTATTTTCAGAGGAACTGATTCATTAAACTGACTCTCAAATGTGTTGATCGCTCTTTTCTAAGTCACTGAAGGAGAGGATGGAGAATATGTTTAGAGAGCTGCCATTAAGAAAAAGGTTTCAAAAACCAGATTGTCACTGTCTGGTGTGATTTTTAATTTGGATTAACAACATGGTTGGTTATCCAGGTGGGGTTGCTTGTTTGTTTGTTTTTTTTCTGTACAGCCTCAAATTGAAGCTCACATTAATTACACCTATTAGACTTGGTATTGGCATGTTGACCACTGGCAGAATACAGTTTTATGGTAACACAAATAATGCAAATTGTGAACTGACACATCTGAAAACTTACTGAATTTCTCAGCTTAAAAGGTGTAAGGCATAATATAACATGGAAGAACAGAACAAGATAAATTCTCATAGGTTTCCTTACAAATAGATTTCCTTAAGCTGCATTACTAATGGGTAGGTGATTAGCTTCAGGAACTAACATAACCATTTGACAAGGTTTCTGACATGGTATTGCTGGCATAAGAGTTCCCTGAGATGCTGATTGTGTATTACTACCTTGTTGGCCAGCTTGGGTCTCCCTGTAACCATAATTTGGTGTTGCTGCAGTAAGAGTTATTGGAAAAACTAGTTACCAGGCATGCTGATTCACTGGCAGGAGTCAGAACAACAATTAACAGCTACTGACTTTTTTATTCTGAAATCCATTCTAATGGTCAGTTAATTTCAGCAAATTTCCTCTATAACTGGTACTAAGCCTAAAATTCAGCCTGTGAGTGTCACTGGGTGAAATGTAATATCCTGTGCTACACATGATTAAAGTTCTCTTCTGGAGCTAAATGCTATGGAAGTTTAGTTTTCATACATGACCTTGTGAGTGCTAGATGGATGCATTTATTCATCTGTCAAAAGCTTTCTACTGTTGGGTGTGAAAAGAATGCTGGCACCTGGCACACTGGTCTGGGCATAGTTTTTTTTTTTAATATAAGAAGGAGTACTGTAGCATGTGAATTGAAATGTCTAGAAAGGCATTTTAATCCAGAAATGCAATGAGGAAACCAGTCTAAATACCATGACTGACTAGGTGGTAATATCTTGTCTATTCCAGTACAGCTCTTGTCCTATTTAGGTAACAAGTCATCGTGAGTGATAAAATACCATGCTTTGTTCAGCTAGTTTTTTGGATTGTAACTTTTGTTTCTTGGGATTTAGTGATTATGCAGACTTCTTAGTTGGTCTTAAAAAATGTCAAGTTGTTGAGAATGGAATAAATAGGGATTGTCCTATTTCAGTGGGTGCTAAATGTACTCAAAGCCCACCAAAGAGTTGGGGAGACACACAAAAATACCATCATGAGAATTTCACGAGAACAACTTACATTTAGAGGGTGCCAACTTACTAATCACTTTCAAAGTTGCAATAAAACCTTCAGAGGTTGTCATTTGGGTATCACTTTTCAGTGGGACATGGGCTGGGTGTTGAAAAAATACCATGACTTGAATCTGTCTGGTTTAGATCTTATTTGTTATATTTCTTCAGATTACTCCAACCAAGGAGTTGATCAGTTGCAAAAAGTGATTGAAACGATCAAAACCAATCCAGATGACAGAAGAATCATTATGTGTGCTTGGAATCCCAAAGGTATTGAACAGCTGGTGTAAAGTGAATGCAGTTTTGCACGTTCTGTTGCTGTGTGCTAAATTATGTTCTATTCCTGTGTCAACAGTCAGTTCCATTCGGTGTCCTTGTTCATTCTTTATAAAACTACCAGGAGTGCAGCAAAAATGGCCAGGGGTTGTAATCTTGATTCTCTTTCTACGTAATCCTTGTGTTCAGGCTTCAAAAATAATGAGCCATTTCTTCAGAGTTTTTCTCTCCATGTTAAAGTGAGGGATATACCAGTGTCTTTGACATACAGTCTATTCAAAGACCGTAACTCTTATTTTAAAAAGGTAAAAAAAACAAACCATAAAAAGTATATTAAAGCAATGTGTCTGGCTTTTAGTCATGTAATGTATTGTAAACTTAACAAATCCCTTAAAACTAGAGAACAAAAGTATTATTTGTGTTGTAATCTTCTCCTTGAACATAGGTTCATATGATGAACCTGTATCATGTGAATGATAGGGTCTATTTATACATAGATATCCCTTCACTCTGTAGGGCAACTTCTAAACAAGAGCTACTGCAAGAGAATGTTTAACTTCACCACTGATAGATTTATGCTCTAAAAAAAATCACAACAGCATTTTACACTGGTGTCTGAAAGGGTGTGCCACATGCTATTGCTGTTATTTTCAAGGTTAAAACATTCTCAGAATATATCTGGTGAAAGTTTTCCTTGCCAAGCTGCAATTTACTCTGCGCTTTTTGAGTGTAGAAAAACACTCAAAAGGTCTTCTGGTTTCTGATTTTTTTTTAATTGATCATTACTTTTATATCCCAACAAGCAGATTGCAATGGAAAGAGAGCAAGATGAAGCAGTTGGAATTCGCTTTAGGGTATATGCTTAATTTTGCTCTTAATGTCTTCCTTTAGGGAGTTCAACTGTCTCACCAAGGTGAGTAGAAATGAAATGCTGTGCAGCATTATGGCATAAATCTGTTCTGTGGAATATCTGTTTATGACTTTCTGGTCATACAACCCAGGAGACAGCTTGTCATGACCTGGGCTTAATTGCTCTGGCAGCAGGTGCTTATAAACAAGAGAAAAAGCAACAGAATGACAGTGCAATTTGCTCTCTACTGTATCTCATTACGTGCTTGTTTAGGTTTTGCATCTTCTACTTTCATAACACTAATGATGTTACTGTTTTCTCCTCCCCCACCTTCTGTACTGCAATTCCTAGATATTTCCCTGATGGCTTTGCCTCCGTGCCATGCCCTTTGCCAGTTCTACGTTCTAAACGGTGAATTGTCTTGCCAACTCTACCAGAGGTCTGGAGACATGGGACTAGGAGTGCCTTTCAATATTGCCAGCTACTCGCTGCTCACGTACATGATTGCCCACGTCACAGGGCTGAAGGTAGGTTATTGAATCGTTTTATTTAATCTTCTCTGAGAAGTGAGGGGACTAAAAGATAAGACTCTTCATGTCATGTCCAAGAAAAACTGGAATGAGCATACTGTTTGAAATCTTGCTGAAATATGTGTAAAAAAGGGCCCTGTGAATTCAATGTGAATTGCCTCTGGTTTGTATGGGCAGTTAGAATCAGCAATGTAAGAATCTTTAAATTCAGGTCAAGCAGAAGATTGTTTCAGGTCTTGACTGTGTCAAAACTGAGCTGTTCACTAGTTTTAGAAATCCGAACGGAGTGCTTGTCCTTACGGGACATACAAGTGATTCGATTTTGTAGCATGTGTTTATTGGAACTGAACAGTAGCTCAGCAGTTGCTGTCAAGGTTCTAATTTGGATATTCTGCCCACCTAACTTCCAGCTATAATTTCAGCTGGGTATTATTTTGATTTCCTGCTGTAGATGATTATGTAGAGTGGTAGTATGTGCTGAAATAGCTCCTGCCCTGAGTTCGGAGCTGTATTTTGTAATTTGGCAGAGAAATTTAAATGCATGACAATCTTGTACAAAGGAAAACCCCTTTTCTTTAGAGCATGTAAAAAATGATACTAGAAAGGGCTTCTGTGCCTCATCCTCCTGCTACCAGCAACATGAAAGGGAACTTCTTAAAACAGTGCAATGGGGAAGAATTAGACTTCACAGCAATTGCAGGAATTAGTCCGATGTACTAAAAGAAGTGGAGTTTAATGTTATGTCCAGCTGTTGCCTCTCAGACGCTTCCTCTCGTGGCTTTGGTGGTTTTCAGTGTAACAACCTGAAGGGTGATCTACATTGGTCAGAGGCCGGTAAAAGAGCTGATAAAACTTCCCCACGTTAAATTCGGTTGCTCAGGGGCTGCAAAGTCACAGAATTTGCAAGCTTGTGAACTCCATCTGGGTGCTTGCCTGTTCCTGACACCTCCACTGCTGTTTAGAAGTGGCTGAGGCAACTGCTCTGAAGCCAGCTTTGGCGAGGTGTACTTACTAGAAGTGGAGTGGAAAAGCTGAATGTCACTGGTGCACCTGTTTCTGTCTCAGTGAGCAGATCAGTATTGCTCCATTCATTTACCAAAGCTACTGTCATAGCGGGATTTCAAAGATAAATTTTTGGTAAGCTAGTGGAAATTTCATTATATTTTCGATTGATTATGTATTAGTCAGGGAAGCTTGTGCCCTTCAAAGCTTTCAAGGGTACAAGTACAGAAGCTGCAATTCCACACTAGGCAGATGCTGAGAATCAATACTGTAAACATTGTAATGTTTTGCTTTCTTGGAACCTGACTGTTCGAAAACCATGTGTATTCTTCATTCTTTTCAGCCTGGAGAGTTCATACACACCTTAGGAGATGCTCACATATATCTGAACCATGTGGAACCTCTAAAAGTCCAAGTAAGTACTTTGTATTCTATCGATTTATCTTCCACGGTGCTTATTCAATGCGAAATTATCTTGATATTTTAAATACCCTTTTGCAGATATTAATTTGTGTGGGTTTTTTTCTCATTTCTATCCTAGTAACGGTAGTATTTCAACATCTGTTCAATTCAGGTTGCGAACAGAAATGCAATACGAGCGTGATTGAAATGTACATCTGTGTACTACTCTAGAACCAAGTCAGAGATCCAGAATCTGTACTTTTGACTTTGAAAATAATTCCTCCTAATCCCAATAACACAAAATATGTATCAGAAAAGAATAACTTAAAATTCACAGAGTTAATCAATACTACTATTTGGCTGAGAAAGGCTACATTTTCTTCAGGGAGTAATTTATTGCAGTAGGATAAAATCAGAGTTTGATTTAATTAGACTAAGCTTGGACTGAATGTCCTCACTATTATTATGGCTCAAAACCATCCAGAGAAGCAGTTATTGATTCAGCCCCAAAGGGCCCTGTGAGAAACTGTAGCACATTTGGTGCACTTTTGGGTCAGATTTTCCTAGTTTCCTCTGGAAGGAATATAATCTGTAACCACCAGGATTGCTTTGCCAGCTGAAAGTGCTTGCAACACATTTGGACGATCAGGGAGTTCACTTGAAAGTTATGCTACTGCTCCCTATAAAGATGCTAAGGTAGAGTCTACCTAACTATATTGGAATTTTCTTTAATATTTTTTTCCTTTGTATTAATCTTGGTGGGAAGGGAAAGCCTACATAGTGTAATCTGATTTGAGACTGCGAACACAAAGTCTCTGCTTTAAAGTATTAGCTTTATACAGTAAGCTTGCTTTTATTTCAGCTTCAAAGGGAGCCAAGACCTTTCCCCAAACTCAGAATTCTTCGTGAGATTAAAGACATCAGCGACTTTAAGGCAGAAGACTTTCAAATTGAAGATTATAATCCTCATCCACCTATTAAAATGGAGATGGCTGTCTAATGCTATAAACCAGCATTAAATACTAATGTGGAAATGTACCTGAGATACTTAGTTCCTCTAAAGTGGTGGGGCTTTTATATGCTTCAAAAGATATCTGCTTTATTGTTAGAAAGAAATAGATACTCCCAGACTGGAACTGCCTTCAGTGCTACCCTGTAGTTGTACAGGACAGATGATTATTCCTGATATGCTGTGCAGATGTTAACCCAGTTGTAAGTTGTTAGTGAGTTCTTCTCTACTTGTTTTAGTTACCACTGGCCATTTCTGTTACCATTCAGTTACTGTGTGTGGGTAGCATGTGCTTACATGCTTGATTTGGTACTGAAAATAAGAACTTGTATGTGTGATAGAGGAATCCTTCAAGGTGGGAGAAATCGTTAAATATATTCTAAAGAGTGTAATAAAGCCTTTTTAAAAAAATCTTCTGGAAGGGATGATGCATATTTAATTTTGGTGTGTTTTTTTATAGTTAGTAGTAAAAAAGGGTTGGAAAGCAAAGTGTCTTGGAGGGTAACATCTGGCAAGGAAAAACAAACTTCCCATAGTCTTCACAAATGAACCATCAGGAAGGCAAAAGATTTTAATGGAACCTTGCTGGAAATGCAGTCTCTGCCCAATGTCTCTGTAGCAGCATTTTTTTTTATTCCCCAACCCTACATGAATGACTAATTTGATATAAATTAAACAGAGCTGTAGTTAAACAGAGGTTAGCAGATAATATTAGTAATCAGCTGTCTGTCACCATTTAAAACCAGATCCCACAAACATATGGACTAATTTTGCAGCCTGGAGCAGTAAAACCTAGAGATCATAGTATTTGTAGGAATGGAGTTCATTAATTAAATTGTAGCAGAATTCAGCTTTCAACTCTCCTTATCCTTGTAACTTCTGCAGTAACTTATAAAATTCCTCTTCAGGAATTTAATTGTGAATAGATCTGTGGTTAATATTCAGACATAGGATACTCAATACATATTTGAACATGTGGAAAAATGCATAGTAACTTTTAGAATTAAATTTTAAAGTCAAGAAACTGGTAAATATTGGAAAAGTGTACAATTTCAGATCATTCTAAGACTTTAATAATCAGTGTGCTTTCATTCAGGGTCCTGCATAAAAGGACCATTGAATCTTTCTTAAACCAAACTGATCATAACTTTGAAAAGCATACTTTGTATAAAAATTATTTGTGTATGTCATTATACTGGTTTTCCTCATGCTGATTTTCCTTATACTGATCACTGACATTCAGACTACTTTTTTTGTAGCACAAAAAGTTCTGTTTTCCTGACATTTAGCCCAACAACAAGATTGCACAAAAAAAAATCTCTGCCTGTTGTAAGCACACCAAATGTAAAGAGACATCTGCTTATTAGAAAGGTTCTTAATATACACTGTAGTCCATCATCCTTGAAGAGAGATGATCAGACTATGTGCTGTTTCAGTTTAGATCCTGTGAGAAGCTTGGAATGGTCAAACCTCATCTTTTTCTAAGGCTGCATTGAATGGACACTCGGTAGCCAACCTGTAGTTGAACACGCTTGGGTCTTCTCTCAAATTACTGAACTCACAGGTAGTAGCAGCATTCTTGTTACCACACTTGAGATCCATGTCATGTGCTCCTCCTAATAAGCTTCATCTCAGCTCTACTAGTCTTGTATTCTAAAATCACCTAGTTCAGATAGTCCAGGTGTTATCTTTTCATAAATGGTATGTCCCAGCTGTAGGCTGTCAGCCACTTACCATGTGCATACTTTTATAAGTTAAAGGTTCTTGAGTGTTCCTACAGTCCTCTAAAGTACAAGGAAATAGATTAAGCTGCAAATTCATTTAACAGTTCTGCCTACACTTAGCAAGTTAAGTTCCTTTTGCTGGAAGCCACTTTATGTAACACTGCAGATAAGGTGGATTCTGCAGGACATTTTAGCAAGTGTAGCCAGACAGGATGTGAAATAAAGTTGGCCTCAGGGCTTGACTAGTGGGAATTAGCAGTCTCAGTGGTTATCCAGGACAGGAATACCTAGCCAAGAGAAGAATTCAGAATGGGAATCGTTTACTTCTCTTCCTAAATTACAGAGAGGTTAGGTGTATGGACATACATAGCATGCGTAAGCAGACCAGTCTCTATAGCTCTGGAGGAGCTCCTAGTTTTTACTATAGGAGTTAACTACAACTTCATTGTTTCCCTTTATCAGCACAATTTACTACGAATAGCAGTCGAAGTTGAAACCTTGAAGACCAAGAAGGTTTATGGTGCTCAAAAGATCAGAAAGATGTAAAAAGCATTTACACAGCACCCTTTAATGTGAGTAAAAGTAAAAATACATTTTAAAATTTGTAGGTATGAGACTTTTAGGAGCTTTCATGCAAAATTATGAATATTTGAAAAGTTTTAATACATAAACAGGAGGTACTCAATTTTGATTTGCAAAGTATGAACACTGTTCATGCTGCAAAGATGACTACTATGACTGCAGCCCATATTCAGAGCAGTATTTTAGACAAAGCATGGGACATTACTAGATACTTTTGAGAGATGCATCCTTGTATCATTTCTACACTTTCCAAGGGCCATTCAACAACTTGGAGATGGCAATGAAATTTCTTACCATTTTGGTCAAATATCAACTACTACTTTCCACCTTCTTAGACGAGATTTTGTAACCCGTACTGTTTCTGACGTGTTACGGTATGTTGCAAAATTGGCCTTACTGCAATACCACAAAGAATATTAGTTATCTGATTATGGTAGATGAAGGGTCAGAAAAGAAAGAACTGCTGAATTTTTGAGACAAACATCTATCTGATCAGCCATCAAAATCAAGTCTTCTAACGAGCCTGACTTGGTGAGTTTGTCACCATAGTGACTGGCACCTGTGCAGTGTCTGAATATGGAACGCAGCCCAGGTTTCGGGTGTCTTTATTAAAACCACAAACCGTTCACTTTCACCTGCTTGGAGTTTAACCCACCCTTCTAACTTCCCTTTGCAGCCCACAGGAAGGTGGGCTTGTGGGGTAACGACAAAAATGTGTGCTGTCACCACCAGGTAGCAACGTATTTTTTGAGAAATAAAAGAGCAATCACCATAGTCAGTTCTTACTGGAATTTTTTTATCTAACAAACCTGTTTTCAAGCCTTTCAGATGCTTGGATATGATCAAACATTATCAAGTGCAGGACTAATTGACAGAGGCCCCCAAATCCATCCTAGAGATGACAGTGCCACACCAAGACATCCAAAGCCTGTTGGTGCATGACATGAAAAAATGAAAATTACAGCAGTGCATGCAAGCTTCTGCTCAGAAATCACAAGCATGACAGCTGAAGAAACTAATCAGACTGCCTTGAAGGATGGGGAGAGAAAGATTTTCTCATTGCTGCTGCATTTTTCAGAGCCTTTCTCTGGAACTTTTTGGCCATCAGCAGCACAGACAAGCTTTCATTCACACTTCCCAGCCTGAAGCTGTCAATTTGGAGACAACTCAAGGCCTTGGCTTGTAGAAGATGTTTAAATATCACTCTGTTGTGTCGGTGTAAGGGAAAAAATGGAAAGTTAAGACTCGGAGACTCCCAAATTAACATATTATAAGAGCTGCTGGCAACTCATACAAAAGCACTTGTACAGTGTCCCTCCTGTGTGTGTCTCTATAAATCCAAATTATTTAAATTTAAATGAGATATCACATGAGAATTTGGATGAACTTCAAGGATGTCAGTATTAAAAATCAGCTTATACTTGTAATGTCAAGAACACTGTGCCTGACACAATGAACTGAGGTACACTGGATAAAAATCAATGTGTGCCAAAGGGCATAGTTGCACTGGACTGAGTTTGGGAATTACTGCCACTTAACTGGATGTTGAATCTCGTAAGTGAAAGTGAAGCGAAAAGGCCGAGTGAAAGTGGCTGCTCCATTCCAGGCCAAGGACATGAGCTTAACACGCACAAAGGCATGCTGAGTTTGTAATGAAACTATTCTGTAATGCTCACGCAAACTGATTGGGCAGCTCTGCCAGATAATTGCCTCATACACTGCCTCAGAATCTTTTTAGCATTTAGGCTCCTTTGGGAGTCAACTCACACCCCTCTGGTCACCTAACCATGTCCACAGGCAGGAGCTTGGGGCACTCTGGGGACAGGATTCAGCATGCTCAGGACTGCACAGCTTTGGCATGTGCTTGCTTATGTGAATGAGCGGCTATTCCCATTTTGAGGCAGCTAAAGTGAAAATAGCAGTGATTCTGCTGTAGGAAATATTTCTTCCTCCTGGAGACCAGTCCAGATGAGAGATGGCCTTGTAGCTGAGATATACTTGGATAAGAGTCAGAATTCAATTTCTATCTGTGCTACAGATTTCCCGTCTGGAGCTTGACTGAGTTGTTCAGCCAGTTCAGGCCTCATATTAATTTCCCATGTTTCTGGAACAGATAATTGTATTCCCCTAATTCACATGGGAATTCTGTGGATAAATACATTAAATGCTTATGTAGTTCTCAGATGCTATGATGAAAAGAAGAGAAAGGTTATATAAAACATCAAGTAAAGCCAGCATTCAGGACTGGCCTTTAATTTGTAAAGCAAGGCTATACTGATGGGTAATTCAAACCCATCCTACTAGATATTCATTATAAAACATCCCCCTCTGCAAGTAAAGTGTCCTATCTACTGGTAGACAACAGCTGAGAGTGAGAAGTACAATTAAATATGTTTATAGCGGGGCTTGGCATGAGAAACTGGCAGCAGAGAAGTTATGCTACTGTCATCACCGTTGTTTCCAGTTGCTGCAGAGAACCGAGAATTTGTTAATTCACATTGTTTGGCTCTGTAGATTTGGTGTCAATACTTGGCAAAAAGATGGGTACAATAACAACCAATTTACTTTAATCTGGAGACTGGTATTCTAAAAAGTACAAGCCGGTCTGCTGACACCTCGCTATTTATGATATATATGGGAGTTAGTTCTGGTCTTTGGACTCATTACAAATATTTCATGCAAAAAGTATTTAAATATAGCTGATGGCAGTGACTTACTACTAATGCTAGCAATGAGTTTCCTTGGGGGAAAGGACAAGTTTCAACCTTTTAAAATAGCTGCAAATGTACCAGACAAATTCCTCCTAAGGCCAGACAGGGCACCGAGTGCACTGACAGACCTCACCATGACCAGTCTCACCTGGGGCTCGCACCCTCTGCCCACGGGCCTTAGTTTCTGCCTGGGTTGCATGGCAGGTGTACCTGCCTCCAGCTGTGCTACAGCTGTGGACGTGTCTGGCCATGGACCAGTACCCCATCCTGGCTGGACACACCCTGGGCCATGTCTGACCATGGTCCTCCTCACTGCCTGGCCTCTGCTCATCCCTGTCCCCAGGGAGGTGCACAGCACTTGAGGCTCGGCCACCTCATTGCCCCCTGCCACCCCTGCTCCTGACTGCAGGTGGGACAAGCCTGGCTGGGAGGACTCCGCCCTGCTGCCCCCGTGGGGCTCCCCGACAGCTCCCAGTCCTGGGGAGCAGCTGGCCCCCGTGGCGTCCTGCCTGCCAGGGATCTCAGGCTGCCTCATGCCCTAAGCCAGCAGTGCAGAGCCAGGCCACAGCTGCACCAGACCTTTTCCTACAAGCCTCGCCTGACTCTGGGGTCTGACCCTCTGTCGTGGTTTAACCCCAGCCAGGAACCCAGCCCCGTGCAGCTGATCACTCATTCCCCACCAGTGGGATCAGGGATGGAATTGGAAGGGAAAAAGCTGGAAAATTCATGGTTTGAGATACAGACAGTTTAATGGGGAAAGCGAAAGCTGCGTACACAAATAAAGCAAAACAAGGAATTAATTCACTGCTTCCCATGGGCAGGCAGGTGTTCAGCCATCTCCAGGAGAGCAGGGCCCCATCACACCTCCATCTTCCCCAAGTAATGGTTACTTGGGAAGACAAATGCCATTACTCCAAACATCTCCCTTCCTCCAACTGGCCCTGCCAAGCCTTGCTGGAAGCTCTTCCCCATCAACCCTGCCCTCGGACCCATCTCAGCTCAGGACATGGCCCCAGTCCCCGCCTGAGCTACCGCAGGTGTGACTGCACCTGTGCAGAGCCATGGACCTCACTGATCCGGACCCTGAACCACAGTCTGAGCCCTGCTTGATCTGGGCCTGACTTCATCACCATGGACAGGCTGGCAGTCCCTGGGCTCTGTCTCACCCTGGTCCCTGTCACTGGGACAGAGCTTGCCCTCAGAGCCGTCTCGGCACCATGAACCTTGTCTGGTAATCTCAGTTCTGGCTGTTCCCTCAGACCTGCCCTGCCAGCCATGCTTCCGGCTCCCCAGCCCTCCTGCACCCCTGGCAGTGCCACTGGTGACACCGAGAGGACGACTTGCAGCATGCTAACAGCATGATTTCCTGGAATTCTGATATTTACAGCTGAGTTAGGGCAGTACAAATAGAGCTGGCACAATTAAAGGAGCCTGAAACCTCTCCCCTCTAAACCCCACTCCTTTATACAGCCACTGCAGGGTCATGTCTACACATGCACTGCTGTGCTGAGCAGAACACCGGCTGAAACACCAAACCCACAGAGCAAAATGAACATGGGAGCTGGATAATTATCCTTGGGCTACAGGGGTTTTCAGCTTCATCAGCCCTTCAGTGCTCTACAGACCACATTGTCCAGCCTGCACTGTTCCGCACAGATGTTATCCAAGCTGTCCCAAGGATCTGCAGTGTGCTCCACAGAGCAGCATGGACTTCATCTTTGCACCTTGCCTCTCTACCCTTCATATGGGCAATCACAGTCACTGGGTGCATTCTTTCATATTTCTCACCGATGCAGGAATATGAAATTTTAGCAATTACTTTCATAATAATAGTGAAAAAAAATCAGGTATTTCCGGGTTGTTCAGAGAAATTGCACGTGGGAAGAATGAACCAGGGAGATAAGGTGAAGAGAGGCAACCTTGGTAGGGAAAAGCTGAATTAGAGACCAAGTAATTTTCAGCTTTAGCGTTTAACTTCATGCAAAGGAGTTTTGGCACCTGCTCCAAAGGTTGTGCAGTAGATTCATTAAACAAACAGTAATTAGGAAAAAGCCTAAAGCACTTATACATATGCTCACATGTTCTCTGGTTGCTGCACCAGTTCCTAGCACTGTTAAGTTCTGCAAGGAAATAACAAACATTCAAGACTTACTTCTGGTTTTTTGAATAGAACGTGGAGTAACTCAGTAGCACAAAGGATGGAAAAACAGCACACTGTTTTCTTCGTATTTTATAGAAAATGTAACACATATTAAAAACTTCTTAATTGATTTTTTTTCTGCTTTCTCTTGTCCACAAGCAATGTAAAGATTTATATAACAGGGTTTGCGGAGCAGTAAAGAAATGCACATACAATACATCTGGAGTTTTACCAGTGCTGCTAAGTATAGCATGTTGGGAACACAAATTCTGAACCAAACTTCCAATTTCACTGGAAAACCACACATTTAAAAAAAAAAGTCCATTCCCATTTCATACTAAATGTTGGCTGCCTTCCTTATGCAAGCATTACAGTCCTTTTACGTATTTTTTTTAGAAAGAAACTATTTATTTAAACTTAAGGGAATACAGGTGCAGAATATGTATCGAGATCCTGTAGCAAATACATTTAATAGTATTCTGAATCATTAGTTCAAACTGAGCTATGAATATGTGAAGGAACAGTATCAGCATTACATCAGTACTGACTGGAGTCACTGTAGTATTAATGAAATAAAATATTAAACCTCTGAGCTTTGAAACAGTTGCATGTCCCATCTGGATATGCCTATCCTCATCTGGAAAAGTTGGCTCCTTAATCCATAAGGGTTTAAACTCAGCTGGTTTAGTGACCCACTCTATTGCTTCCTTTATTTCCCATTTTTGCTTTGCATTCAGCAACTGGGATAAGGAAAATAAGAATCAAATACAGTGAAGGTTTCTAGAGAGTTTCCTGTCAAACTGCAAAATTTTTATGAAGTGGTAGAAATTCAGGAAATAGAAAGCAAATGAAAAGTTGGAATTGCTGTTCTGTCTGTATTGTACTTTTGGCTATACTTATGCAGAGTTGCAATGACTATGTCAATATCCAGACTAGGTTCAAACCAAGCAAATCAGGACCTGTAGGAAGTAGAGCAGAGTCTTCTGTGGGAATGAGTATATCTTGGCAGCCCATACTTAAGTAAAGCACCCTAAAACATGGACATGGCTGCCTGAAATTTTCAGCAGAAAAGCTTCTTGACAAAAAAAAAAGTGCAGTAGTTTAAATAAGATGAGTTTTTGAAGCAGCATTTCTCTCCCACACAAGGGAGAATTTTTCTTTCTATAAAAAATGAATCATCTGAAAATTACATCATAATTCCTCTGCAGGCTCTTCAGGTCCTTGCCATCCTGTATTCACAGAGTTCCTGGTTCATGATTTATGGCATCCCATGAAAGCTTTGTGCTGCACTGCAGCACCCAGAGTAGGTCAGCAGCTATGGTGTGTCAGTGAACACATGGGGCAAAGAATCTGGCCCCTAGCAGTCAGCAGAGTAATATTTCAAAATAAAAATTAGTGACTTCCCTCTACTTTTTCATTTTCATTCAAAAATTTTAGTTTGAATAACTTCATTTCCAGCTTATTTTTGGCCAAATATCCATTAAAAATTATTAACAGGCTTTACTCTGGAAGCCTCCCTGGATATAAAAGCCACATTAAATCTTCTAGAAGACAATCCTGGTAGTGAGGTTCCCCTGCAGACTCAAATTTCTGGCACAGAAATACAGGATAAAATTCTTAGTAATACATCTACTTTGGTCATATCCGATACTGCTCTTTGTTGGAATATATCAGCATTCGTTGACATCATTATTCAGGATTTGAAGAAGGAAGAAAACAGTATTTGTTCAACAAATGTATGTAAGAGATGTTTCATCTAATGGCTTTAAATAGAAAATAACATAGTATAGTAGCGAAAAGTGATATTCACAGTTATTTTGTCTGGGCCAATCATTTCTTGTATAGATCTCAATCTGCAAATATCATCCTGTGGATAAGCACCCACTTTTACTTTGAATGTACATGCATACTTGGAACATGAAATAGATCACTTCTGAATGATTAATGGTGCCGTAAACTGGAAACCATAAACTAGATTTTACAATTTTAGCACCACTGTCTTACAGAAAGAACTTTTCTTGTTACTTCTCCTCCCTTGTGAGTAAGCTTCATCCTGCTCTGAAAATAAAACAGCGATGGCGTTTCATAAATCAACGGAAACACGTCTATCTTCACTTGTGATCAGCCCTCGGCTTTCCCACACCACTCCTGTTTTCCTGCAATGCAGCATTATGCAGTAGTGGAAGGGGGGAGTGTCTGGGAGAGATACAGAAGCAGAGTCATCACTGCCCATACCACAGACCTGCACGAGTTAGACTAGGCCCAGTTTGTCCTTTGAAAGCATAAAACACAGGAGAGTAACACTCAATACAAGCGTTTACGATACATTAGCCAGCCTTCTCTCAAGGCCTATGTGTGCAACTGCAAGCAAAGCTACTTCACTTAATTATACATCTCCAAATAACTCCACCACACTGCATCTAGAATAATATTAGTTTGCACATAATTAGAATAAGCTTTTTATTTCCTCCTCACAACTGGCTAGAAGAAACCATCAGAAAATGAGATCAGATGTATCAGTAACATACAGCTGAACCAAATTCCTCAAGGCAGCTAACTGTAACAAATAATAAGTTTTTCTAATCCAGGTATGAACATCCCATAACTTGGCAACATTGTTACTAGGTATACCAAGGTGTATATTTTCCAAAAGAAAAATACCAGCTGTATTAACTTGATCTGACACCGATAAACTGAGACAGAAAGTCAAGCACATGCAGCTCTCTCGGGCAATAGGCATGCTGTTTATGAAGGAAGCCAAGGGCCCTCTGCTACTGACAGTTCCAGAGTATCCCTCAAAGTGATGGCAACCAGAATTTCTAGAATAACGCAGCATTTATTAAATTTTGAGGTTCATGCTGACTCTGAAGAAGACATCCCCATTTCTCATCCACGAAGTTACCACAGGTTAAGGGTGCTGTGCTTCTCAGTGTAGCTATCCAAGCACAGATTTTATGTATTTTCATTAACACTCTTAATGATCATACTTTTTTGGTTAATTCATAGCACTCCCCTGAGAATCCCTATGTGCATAAGCCCGTTGCTTAAACCAACAGTTCTACCCATGCAAACTCACTGTTACACACAATATACCAACAAAGAAACTTCGATTTCTATGTTAGTTCCTTGGGTATATCCTCATGCATAAACACTCTGCCTTACTGGGAAAATCACTGAAATGGTATTAGGCCCACTTTTTTACCTCCCCAACTGGACCTGCAATGATACATTTTCAGTCAGTCCAGCAAAACTTCTAAGTGTTTAGGAGTAAGCAGTGAGAATTGATCGTCATCTGTTAGCATTTCCCACTTCACCTACTATTTAAAATCTTACTGCTATAAAATTGAACATTCAAACCTGTTTTAACTGGTGGTCTGAGAAGCCCAGGCAGGAAGAGGATCCTGAATAAGCCAGATATCCATACTTTAACATTTTCTGTTCTGAAGCAGATAAGAATAATTACAAGTCAGGCTGTGTTTTAGTCAGCAGCATATTATTTTGTTAAATAATGCATCAAAGTATGTTCTTTGGGAAAACTGAAGGATTAGAGGTGTTTTTACTTCTTCATTTTCCCCCAAACCACTCATTTTAATCAAATAGACTGATTTTGCCAAATAAGCCCTTCTCTCTTCTCCCTAGCTATTTCACTGCGAGAGAACTGCAAAGAAGATAAATCCTTGGCAGAAGCAGAGAAGAGCACAAGCTCCTTGCTAACCCAGTGCAAAGAGTTACACGGCAAAATGTCACCAATGTGGCACAAACCTGATGTTTGACATTGCACTCCTGGGACAAACAGAAGATGCCAGCAAACAACAGGCTTCATCTCACACAGTCCCCTTCCCACTCTCTGAGAGAAGCAAAGTAACTGTTTTCATCAGGTACAGACGTATTTAAGCTCACACCTTTCTTTTTTCCCAAGCAGACCATTTTGGTGCATTTCTGTAAGGGAATGAGAATGAATATCAAATTAGACTGAACTGGATCAAATTCTCTTCACACCCCAGAGCTCATCATTACAGTTCCTCCAGGCTGTCAGGCTCACAGGCTGGTGGTGTGTTCCTGACAGAGTTACTCCCATCAAAACTGATGAGCCAAGCCCAGGATTAGGAAAATGGAGGGTACCAAAACGCCAGCTTTGAAGGAAAGATGACTTCCTCTTCTGCTAGCACACCAGTAATATATCTGTATTCCATGCGAAATAGCAAATGCTTGGCAGCCTGCTTCAAGCATGACATATAAAATAAAAAAACCCCATAGCGTGATAAAACAGTATGATGAAAAAGAGATTAAGTAATGTTAGTCAGTTGAGGAATGGCTGTCAATCTTTTCCCTATTTTTCTGAAGCAAGCAGGGAGTTGAAACAGCAGATATTCTAAACCTTCACAGCCCCCTCCCTCATCATCTTGTGTTGCACTGCCAAATGCGTGTTTGCCTAATTTCATGGCTGTGAGTAGCTGATAATAAGCCCTTTTCAGCTTCTTTTTAAACTCTATCCAAGCAGGAGTAAAAGATTAAACAGGAAAGCCAAGTCACACTACTTCAGCTGTCAAATTAAAACAGAGAAGCAACCCTATTCTCATACCTCCTGCTCTTAGAAAAGGAAATAGCAGGTTATTTTAGAACAGGATCTTTTAGATCTTAATACTGAAGGGAATTCCCCCCAAAATGACTGATCACTTCAGCAAACAGATCAACACATGAAGCCCAAGCATTTACTAGTAGGCAATGCCAGCACAGGCAATTCAACTACTGAGTTTTTAGTTTTCAGTAAGGAGTTGTTTTTGTGAAAAAGCCCCCAACCATTAAAAAAACTAAAACAAACTCCCAATTATCCAGACTTAAAGAAAAGCAGCTTCTTGTCCAAATCCAAAACAAGGACCTACAGATTAAAGCACAGTCTTTGAGCACACAGCTTCCTATAGCTGTAGCCATCAGTCCCCACTGCCAGCTGTGACGCGAGAGCCGGCCAGAGACAAGCTGTACACCTTCCCCGGGAGAGGGGCTAGTTTGCATCTCTGCTCGAGAGCAGACACGTGAAGAGGGTATGTTGGGAGGGAAGGACTTCTCTGGTCAGAAAGCAGCTCTTCCCACCAGGGACACAGCTTCTGTCTGAAATAAGCTGTAAGACCGTTTTAGTTTGGACACCAGATAAAACATGTACTCTTCTAATAGGGCCCTGTTGCCTTTAGACTTTCTGACCATTTCGACTTATAACTTTCACATTAAGTACAAAACTAAACAAATTAAATAACTATGACAACAGTGATGCCATAACACACAGATGCTTTTTTCTTTATGATGAAATGTCACAAAGTGCAAGTAACATTTACATCTGGCACGCAAAATTAATTCCTGACACCAAAGCAAAGTGGTTATCAACATCAAACAAGAACATTTGACACTTTCTGTTGAAAACCATTAAGGATGAAGCATTATTTTTAACGTGCTTTCATTATGGAAGCAGTACTGATAGAGTGATTATTAAAAAAAGTGTGGAGAGATAATGACTGTGGGTTTGTGGGAGTCTGTAGTACAAAAGGACGTGAATGCTTTGCCCTCTAAATTTCTCTTCTTTAGTACAGATTACCACCAATACCACAAAAATTTCCACTAGAAAACATATCTATGGTTAATAAAATGAATATGAATGAATATATATGAAGTTACTACAAATTACTGTCTGCCATCAATAATATATATTATCAAACAACAGCATGTTATCAATCAGTAATAACATCAATCGGTACTGTGGTACAGCCAGTGACAGCAGCAGCCAAGCAGTTATATACTATTTTAGATAACCACTGTTGATGACGAGTGAAGCAGATTTATCAGTGATGTAATAGTAGATATTTTTATGATTACTTATATTAATATTGATGCTATTGATATGAAGTGAATTAGATGGATTTCAAAAGCAACCAAACCATCTCAAAAGGTGGGAACAACCTAGGGGACCAACCCCTCCTGAAAGAGAGGAGGACAGACTTAGACAGTAAGAGAACTGGTAGAGTCCCAATTCCAAAATGATCCATGTCACAGACTCTTTTTTTTAGCCAGGTGTCCCTGGGGAGAGCCCAAATGCTCATAGAAAGGTTGTGTGAGATTCAACCAAGAAGTTCTCAGGCTCATTTTTGGATAAACATTAAGTGTTTTTTATATCACATAGTCATAAAAGGGAGTGGGACATTAAGCAGCCAATAGATCCTGTTTAATTTCTATTTTTCACAGCCAATTGGGGATGGTGTTTTCTGTTCCTTCAGAGCTATTTTATTTTTCCAGACTGTTTTCCACCTTCACATGACAAATTGCTGTTACAGTCTCCTTGTTTGGTGCTTATCAGTGGTGTCTGTGGATGTTTCTGGTTTCTAGATACCTCGGCTGCACTTCAAAGAAGCCAGCTGCCCTTTTCAAGGATGTTTTTCACTAGTTCACAGGGCTGGTCCCCAGGCTCGCGGTTCCAGCCAGCCCTTTCTGTATCAGTTTTTTTGAGCAGACGATATCTTTTGTTCCCTAACTTTCCTTTCTAACAAGGCTGTCTTTATGGCTCCTCACACCACTGCCTAAAAAGGCTATTTTTAATAGAGAGTAACATGTTAAGTATGCAAGATTTGGCTCCCAGACCAACAGCATATTCAGTAGGGAAGTGGCTAAAAGGTGAGAATCTCAGATTAAAATATGCAAGTAAGAAAGATGAAATCAATAGAAGGGTATACGAAGAAACAGGTCTAGGCAAAAATATTTTATTTCAGAAATGCCAGAGTTCTATAAATTTACTCTGTAATGTTGCAGCCAAGTCCACCACTAAGCACTGTTCAGTGGCTACAATTTTCCATCCTGCAAAAATTAAGCATGGGCAGAGTCTTCAAGAACTCAGCGATGCCTATACTTCATTTGATATTTTAAAGCCAATCATATGGATAAGATTACTTCAAAATCAAGGCCACATGCAAATAAGGGCAACCAGGAGCAGGGAATCTCTCTGAGTTAATGAGCATTCTTACACTGAGGTCGCATGGGCGTCACCTTTGCCTCTGGCCCACAGAGCTTTCAGGACAGCAGCTATAGCCAAGTGCACAGTGCCCTTCTCTGGTCCAATTTGTTGAGCAAAACAACGTAGACCCTTCAGTGTCATCTACAGTGGTTTGATACTCATTATGTCTCAGTTTCTGTTAAATGATATTTTGTTTGCTGTGGTTTCAAAGACAGCACTGTTGATAACACAGCAAGGGGAAAAGTCACTGATACTGGGAAAAAAAAAAGAAAAAGAAGAACAATTCATACTGGTTAAAAATTACAAAAAAGAGAAGATGCAGAAACATGCAACTTGCATCAAATACCCCCCTGGAATTCTGACTGGTCACTTTCACACTGGCTTGCCTGAGAAGCACGTATGTTCCCGATTTCCAAGAATGCAAATGGCACTATTTCGTGAAAATTCACAAGTTACATGTTTGTTACTATCCTTTTCACAGCAGCACCCTCAAATGTGTCTTACTCAGCAAAGCTGCCTGTTGCTGGTAAGCTCTCTGGAGAAGCCTCCAAAGTTTTTGACAATTTCTCCCATGTCTATTGATCACATGAATAAAGAAAGCCTTGACAGCACATACAACTGCCAAGCATAGCCGAATTTACTGCCTCATTACATCCAAATGCCTATAACAGAAAGACTGTGGGCCCTTTCCTCAGCTGATACTTTGAGAATTAACCTTTTCATATAGCCTGTGAATCTGAAGTACCAGCATGGAACCATTCACTTTGCTCCCAGACCTGGGTGGCCACTGTCAGTTTAGTCAAGTGGCCATGTTTCATCTTATATTTGCCTGTTTCCAAATGATCCCTTCCTCAAAAAAAATTAATTACAAAGGGCTTTCAAGAAGAAAGTTATTCTGTATCACCTCCCACTCCACAGAGGAAGAAAACAGCCACCCTAGACTGGCAGTCCAAAACACTGTTAAGGGGACAGAGGCCATCAGATCCCATTATCCTCTGAGGAAAACAGCATTTCTCCAAATTACAGAGCCTTTACATACCATCCCTTTGAAGCAAATACTGCATCTCCCTGAGTTGCTTCTGTACTTGCAGTCACGTTCAAGTTGTCATTTCCTCACAATTTCCTCTGTTTCTGGCAGTGAGATGATGGCAGTTGTGCTCCAGCTGTTTCAAGTCCCCAAGACGCAGGGCTGCAGCTGAATTTGTTTTTCCAGTCTCACATACCACTACTCAATGTCAACATATATTCCAAGCAAACGTTTTTGCCAGGGTAAACCACATGCCAATCTTCTTTAGCAAACTGCAGAGTGTCAGAGAAAGGACAGACACAGCATAAGCCTTGTGCCAACCTTCATTTTCTTCAGCAGCATGGAATAAACAGTCTTGAGAGCTGAGACAGCGATTCCAGTTCTGTGAGTTCTCCCCTGCTTAGGATATTTGCTCGAGATACGAGTAACCGGTGTCCGAAATGCAGTTTTGCAATAACTTCTTTGCGTAATTCTGGCTAAGACATTTTCCTTGCCAGTGTCTGTTCCTCTGCTGTTCCCACCTGCATTGTGGGAACAACATCCCATCCCACTTTCCTTGGACGTGATGAGTCATGTACTACAGTGCCTGAGGTCATTTATGTATCTAGGCAGGTTGTACTACGCACACTTCACCCCTTGATGATGGGGAGGGTTTTCAGCATCTTATAACAAACTAGGTGATACACAGACTCCAATCTTAGGCTGACTAAAGATAATGGTTTATTCCTAAAGAAGCTTAAAATAACTGAGTACGTACTTGCCAGATTGCTAAGTGATTTAAAAAAAAAAACCAAATGAGACCTTTCTGTGATAAACAATTGCAGAGGTAAATAGAATGAGGAAAAGGCATGATACCATCAAGTCAGAGGTTTTGTGGGTGTTCATCTGAGTGCTTAGAGGGTTTTGACATATTCGTAGTGTCAGTGAAACAGACTGGAACGGCAAAGAAGGAAGTGCTCATTCTATGGTCTAGGGCTGAAAGGGCGCTGCTGCAAACCAGTGCTGTCTGGGAGTTACACCAGGGTACAAGAAGGGAGCAATGAGAACCGTAGGGGAGCTCATGGATGTGCTCACTGGGCAGTGCTTGTGGAACAGTCACAGAAGCTGTGTCCTGCCCAAACTGCCTAACAAAATCCTCCTGCCCTCCTGGCCATGTGTCTGAGATGTGGCAGCTCAGGGACCTGGGAAGGCAGATTCCACTGACAGTCATCGACGTTCTCAGAGGCCGAGGTCTAGCACTCATCCACACGAGGGCTGTCTGAAAGGTGGCTAGCTGCATCCCAGCGCCCCCTGGGCGAGCCTCAGGCTAGAGATCCATGCTGTCTGCATGACGTAATTGGTACACTGGCTGTGTGGCAGCCAAATTGCTCTGCAGGGCCCACAGGTTTTATACAAGTTTTTATCTTTTTTTTTTTTTGAGTAGCTCAGGTGTCCGTTGTGAGGAATAATGGGAAATTACTGCAGCTTTTCTTCTCCAAGCTCAAGACAAGGGGTCAAGTTTGGTAGGTGATGCTGAAAGTTGCCCATCTGAAAGGAAATGTTCAGTTGCCATATGCTAGATTCTGGCTGCTGCTTGATCATGGTCTTCAACTTGACCCTGGATGAGTCAAAACACCTCTTCTCCCTTTGACAGAGGATAATGACAGAGATAATGACACATCTCATTTGTTTGAGAGTGTGTGAGAAATGCTATGTATTAGGCAATAAGGGTTGTTGGGCAAGATGGTAAATGCCTTAGAAACCCCTGGGAGAGACGCTGCCTATCAGTAGATTTCTGTTTATTGCCTGGCATAACAGTGTCTCTCTTGGAGCAAATGAAGCCCAGGCTATTTTGTCAATAGGTCAAGAGCATTTCCACAAGATAGGCTGGCCTGCCACAGTAGATGTGTATCCCACTACCCTCCTGAATGCCCTTTGTCATCCCCAGGTTGCAGGAAGGGTCATTCCTTCCTACCATAATGATCAATTGAATTCAGGGGCATATCTATTGCTAAGCATATACACACTTACTCTTCAGAACACTTAGTAGCAGTCTGAAAAGGCTGGGGCCATTCTAACGACAGTGGCGCCAGAGCTTATATTTAGCCTACTTGTAGTCTGCTCATTATAACCTTTAACTCACTGAAGCAATTGATTGAACTTAGTTCCATGGGGGAAAAAAAATCTCTCCTTGCAAACGGCAGTTCTTTGATAAAGATGTCAAGAAAATGAAATGGACAGATTTTGATGCAGTCACTTTAACAAGTAACACTAGACTAAAATGCAAATATGGAATCTGTTTCTATTGTACTTCTAGTCCTTTAGCACAATGGAAATAATATACATTTATGGTAGTTATAAGCCACTTGGAAGGACAGAATCATTCCAGAAGAGAAGAGGATAGAACAAAATCAAAACTCCAGTGAAAGTGGTACAGATCTGACCTTGCTCTAATAAAGCTGCCTAATTTGCCAGGCGCCCTGCACTTAAAAAAGAGAAAAGACCAACCTGTGAATTCTTATATGTGTTTGTGCTATTACTGTACAGCCACATGATGGAGAAATAAAAGCTGATCGGTTGTGAGCACCCTGGCTAGAACTGAGAGGAGAGGAAGGTGGGTAGAGGGATGTAAGGAAAGAAAGTCATCTAGTCACCAGCTTTCACTCTTAGGAATGTGAACCAACACTCTCGCCTTTTTGTGGGAACTCTGCAGAAGGACAGAATCACTGACTTGGCCTCCTTGGCAGGACTGAACAGGGGCTGCAGTCTAGCACAGTCATTCACTGTTCCACAGCACACCATAAGCATCTTCCCGAGTGGCATTTTCTACACTTGCTAGAGAAGCAGTGAGCAGTGCTCAATGCTGTCATGATGAAGCAGTCAAATGATTAGATGTTCTCTTCACATGTGACACTTTTATCATAGGAGTCGTGCTGAACTGACATTTATCATATTTAGTTTCTGAAAGAGCAGAAATGCTTCCTTACCCTTCCTCACTGCAGCAAATACACCCCTGGCACTTCCAAACACCGAAGCCAGGAGAAGGATCAACAGCCATTTAGCCCCTGGAAGGCTGCCCGAAATGTGAATAAATGTAGGGGGAGGGGTATTGAATGAATGGTGAATCCAGCAGCTGGCATCTGTGGAGGTGCAGGAAAAAAAGGTGAATCCTTAGCACGCCTGGGATGGATTTTCAGGGGCAAAGGTAAAATGCACAGATATATCCATTTCCCAGCAGGTACTTATCAGCTGCCTCAGCCAGAGACTCAATAACCTAGCAGCACGGCACAAAGGAGAGGGTGAAGTGCTCCTACTGGGAGTAGCTTTTTGATTAAAGAAAGGAATGCTTTCACAGCAGTCAGCTTTCCAGTTGGTACATGACTAATTCATCAAGACTGCTTGTATTCAGGTTTCCCTCTTAGATTTCCAGCCTGTTTCTCAGACCCTGCTGAGTTTAACTAGGTATCTGTCCTGTCCTCTTTAAGAGCAAAACAAAAACAACATGATGGCCAACACGTTTCTGCTTGCCTACAGTAAATTAAATACCAAGAGAAGATGAACAATGTTCTGTAAAAATATACAGTCCTATAAATACTTTGATCCCCCAACAACAGTGGTTGTTACAATTTGATAAAAACTATGCCCTTAAAGAGAATGTTAAAAGTGCTACCTACAAAAAGCACATTTTCATGCACAACTGTCAAGGAAAATAAGCTCAAAGAGTAGGACCAGAGAAGAACATGGGTCCCATGGGTAATGTCTGAACTCCGTGAAGTTCCCAGGCACACCATACCCATACAGGGAGAGGAGGGAAACCTGACACAAAATCCTGCATCCACACACATTCACTAGGAAAGAAATGCTAAGCTGCCTCCCAGAGTCTGATACGCTATTTGGGATGCAGGGACCAGTAACACTCTGGTCAGGCTCTCAGTATCATTTTTTTTTTTTTTTTAATTTCCTAAGAGCTGATCAAGGTTCATCCTTAGAAATGAGAGCAAAATGATGCTTGGGACTCCACAACTAACGTGAATGGGCTCTGCTAGAAACCAGTCAGGATGATCTGCCCAGAACCACCACAGAGAACAGAAGCAGCACTTGGCATTAGTCTTGCTCCATTTCCACTGTGCACAAGGGAACAGATGCTCCTCAGTTCTCCTGCATTTCTACCTCCTTTTCAAAATATGGCAGAGAGGAGACGATACGACATCTGCTATGCCGCACCCCTCAGCCTGCTTCCCTCTGCCCAGCGACGAAGTGTGGTACCTCAGCTGCTTGCCTCCATCCTTCTATCCTGCTCTCCCCCTTTTCCTCCCCTATGCTAAGGGAGAAAGAAGCAGGGAAGCTGTTGCTGTTTCTGCAGCTAGCACTCTCCCTGTGTCACTAGGAAAAAGTGCAGAGAAAATAATCTGGTCCTTGAGGAAATGTTAAAGTCTGAAGCTGAGGGCGAAGTTCTGCAGTGGGTTCTGCTTCCAACTCTCAACAATCTCGTAACAGTCTCTCACAGCTGACACCCAGCTAGCCAGGATTCTTGATCAGAACCCAGGTTTTACACTCAAGGCTGTTACATCAAAAATAGATACAACCATCTCATTTCCGTCTCCTGAGTCTTCCCACCCTGTCTTGGAAGGACGTCTGTCAGAGATGTGTATTTGGTGGGGGGGGCTCCCAGCCCCACACTGCAGTGCCTGGAAGGTCAAAGGCAGTGTTGTCCCTGTACATCGATGAGGCTGAAGTGGGAGCAAGGTGTGTGGCTATGAAGGCACCTGCACTTTCAGACATTTGCACAGAGCCCAAGTACCGACTGCACAAGACAAGAGATAGTGAATCACAGTTCTGGACTTCAGCAGTTATCCACCCAGACCTGCTTCTGGTGCCCAGATCAGTTGTTCCAATCTAGCCCTAAATTCCTTAAGCCAGGTGTGAGAATTTGAGTCTCCTGCTTGCACTATACTGCTTAGCTTACACTGAGTCCTCCTGTGCTTTAAACCCAACATGACTGTGTAGCTCTAAGCGAAGTCGTGTGTTGGGGGAAAGCTGGCACAAATACAAACATCTACAGCATCTCCATGAAAAACTTAAAAACTGAGAAGTTTATTGAACAGATGAAAATAAATAACAGAAGTCGGGGCTCATTAAGTTTACTTCTTTATACTCATACTCATTCCAGCTGTAGATAACGTGCTTTAGAATAAACAGTATTGTAGATGACTGTAAGACAGCATTCTGCCTTGTTTCAGCCCATCAGCAAACTCTAGAAGTCTTTCTTTAAACAAAAAAAACCCCAACCAACCAAAATAACCACCAAACTCAACAAAAACCTCTCCAAACCTTTCCAAGGCTACTTTTCAGTTTTAAGAGCTACTCACAAGCCTGGTGAAATGACAATTCAGTGGTTTCAAGGATAAGAACACGTAAGGTTCTTTTCATAACGCTTTATGCTAAAGTAGGAATGTACTTTATCTAAATAGTAGGATTGTACACATGTTTATGTTTGGAAGTTTACTCAAAAGTACTATGAAAATATTCTTAAAATACTACAGCTTGAAACAATGCATGACAAACAGTCTGCAGGCCTAGCATGCAGAATGGGAATCACAAGCTTTGGATGGACAACAGGGAGGAGTACAGATTACCAGAAATTACACGATCGTTCTCATTAAAAATAGTAAAACATTAATTACATTACAGGAAATACTAAAAATACAGTAAACTTTGCAGTTTGTAGGTTCTGTAAGAAGAATGGTTTTAGTGCTGTGTTAGTTATTATTGAAACTCAAACAGTACTAGCTCCTTGATCTACAGCGGTACTGTATATACATGCCAGGATCTGCACTTTGAGTCGTACTGGTTGTTGAGACAGGTAACATTCAATGAGGCTGAGATAAAACATTGGCTATCACAAGAACAAATGTATAAAATTCCCTGAAAAACTGGACAGAAGTGAACAGTGGCTGCTAATCCCACACAAAGCAAATGGGAGGATATGTGCTTGCCTCACAGCATGGCAGTGACTGCCAGGTGAGAGTTTAAGTCGGACTTGCTCTTACAAGCATCCCAAGTCTGTCTGTCTGTCTGTCCACCACGGAGATTTGTTTTAAGCCCAGGCAGAACCCATTCCTGCCAAGAACCTGTGAACTGGTCTGGAAAATATCTCCCTTTTAACAGCAATAATGCACAATGAACTCACAATCCTGTATGGAAGTACATTAAAACAATCTAAAGAGGATAAAAAAAACCTCACGAATGTTTTATTCCCATCCTTCTCCCCTCAATGTGAAGGCTACTCCGCTTTTGTCCCCCTCCCACCTCTTCCCCTCCCGCACCTCAAATAAGCAGATGCAATCAAGGTGAAATTTATTTTGAACCAATTCTGCAAAACAGTTCAACAATGCCATACTTTATAAAAATACTTAGTTACATAATTAAACTTATTACTATTTATATAAAAAGTGTGAATGTGAATTTTTAAACTCTGTTAGGGTAAGAACCACATCAAGGTCTTCAGGTGAAACAAATAAATTTTCATAAACATACAAACTCTTTTGGAGAAGTTTTATAATACACAACCATTTACAATGAACAACGTTCATTAAGTTAGTGTTTTATTCCTTTACTATACAAGTGTTATTACAATGAACTGTTCCATTCAGTAATTAAAAATCCATACAATGCCAGTGTCATTTTTGGCATTTTTTGTTATGACTGTATTAATACATAAACTCATATGATTGTGTTATTAATTTTAAAATATTTAGAAAAATTAAAATTTCATCACCTTTTTGGGTTTTTTGATTATTTTGTGTGTGGTTTTTTTTTTTCTCACAGAAAGCCCTTTTAAAATTTGATAACCACAGATGCTGAGTTGATGAACAACGATGAGGGAAAATGAAAAACGATGGCACTGTTCTTACAAAGATCTGTTTGGTAGTTGGATTCAATGTAGTGTAAACCCATGAATGTTAAGTTTAGTACCAGAACTATATTACCAGCTTTTCTGAATTCATTTATTGGATAGCTTTACAATGGTAATATGAATTCCAAGCTGGTAACTAAGTAAGAGTGTTTCAAAATTAAAGTAAGTAAGCTTGATCAGAAATTCAAGAACCTCATGCAAATTGTTGAGTTAAAGACATGATGTTATTGCTTGATATGTCAGTAGCCAAAGAAAATAAATCTAGATGTAGTGTCAGCTGGGCTGAATGCCAGCAAGTTTCATCACTTGGACAATATTAAATATATTTTATCCCTTTAGTTTTTAAACTTTCACATTTTCTTTCGTTTATTTTCAGTTAAATAATTCCGTAGGAAGGGCAGAAGTGGGAAGAGCAACTGCATGTAAGTGTGTCTTAATAGTCAAGAAAAGCAAAAGTGCAATCAAATCCCTGAACTAGTGACAGATAGCACTTGTGGCACCCACCCTCATTAACACTTACAAGCCACATACAACAGTATCAAACGTGTCTCTGAAAAACGACTAAAAAGTGGCCATTTACCAGCTTCAGTCTTGCTTTCCTGGTGAACTTTGTTCAGGTAGTCTTCCCATACAAAAGCTCGCTGTTGCACTGGAGCTTACAAGATTAAAGGCTTTCCCCCCATGATTGTATTACATAGCTTCAAGTTCAAATATCATCATACTTTATCAACACAATTTTATAAAATATTACCTCATTTCCTAGTTACCTTCATTATTCTTAATTAGCTATGCAGAAAGAAAAAAGGAAAAATCTCTCATGCTACTTTCCAGTTATATTAATACAAGTATTAACACAGTGCATTATGCTCTCTAATCTCACTACTGAGGTCTACCATTTAGATCAAGTTTCTCATTCACTGTTCCAATTTCTTTTTTTACCTGCCTACCCTAATTAAGTCCATGAAAGCAGAAGCTTAAAGATCAAGACTATAAATCAAATACAGTTGTACCATCTTTTGTTTTGTGGGGGTGGGGGCACACGTAGTTTTAAACACAGGGAGTCTTATGGAACTGAAATAGAATTGCTTGGTCCCACAAAGTTCTTTAAAAATGCCTTACCCCATGATCATTAATTCCAGACAATTCCCTCATTAGTAGAATGATTAGCAAATATTGGGAGAATAAAGGATTTGAAACATTGGTTTTTCTGCTATTGTTCACACCAACACTCATTTTTTCTGCCCCGTATTTTCAGTAAGCTTCCTTTGGACCCTGAAAATAAGTTGGGAAAGAGGAAAAAATAAAAACATGTCATTGGTAAATCAGAGGATAACACTTTAAAAGTGGTTTTGTGCAACTGCATTATGAAATTCCAGTTTGCCATTAAGAGCATGCAAAGTAGCGAAGATTTTCTTTCCTGTGATTCCTTAGAGACTTCAGGAATTCTTTGCAAGTCTTTTACATTTGGCAGATTTGTGCATATTATATAGACTGTTGCCTTATAAATTGTCTCCAGGCTGGTACTGTGGTTCTGTAGCAGTAAAGTAGTCCTCCAAGAAAGACTGTATATACTCAAATGTTGGTCTCTCATCAGGGTCCTTCTTCCAACACAGTTTCATTAACTCGTGGAGAGACTCCGGGCAGCCTTGTGGACAAGGCATCCTATATCCACGTTCCACTTGTTCCAGAACTTCTCGATTCACCATTCCTAAAAGGAAAGCATATTACCTCTGAACGACATTATGCAAAGAACAGGTTCTCAAAAGTTTTTCAAGAATCTCTTCAGCTGCAATGCATGCGGTTCTATGAGAACAGAACCTTTAATGAAAACGCTTTATAGTGAATGAATTTTTTTAGATTCTGCATTAAATACGTTTTCTGAAAATTATACTTCAGTACACTGGTAATTCCTCAATACCTGGTCCTTATTCCGTATGTACGCTTTCTCCCCTTCCTACCGCCTTGGACCTGCCCTTTCAGGAAGGAGACTCAAGCACAAATAGCTTCTCCGTGCCTTAGGTTCCACTCAAGGACCACTTAATTTGAAATCAGGCCAAGAAAAAGGCTTTCCATAACCCTAACAGAACTGCCTTACTATTCCAGACCCAGGAAAACATCTGTTGAAATATGTTTAGTTTCAAAAAGCTGGTTTAGCAGGTTCAGTGTACTGACGCTCTCTGCAGCCTGGGAAAATGTCAAAAGTAGAAATATCAGGAACAGACAGATAGGAAACATAAGGATACCCACTAATCTGAAATAAACTGTCAGTCACAGTTAGAAGTCCTATTATCTTAAAACACTTTAAAATATGCAATATTTAATCCGAAAATAAAAAAAAGTATCTTTGTGAACAAAGGAACCAGTGAGGTGTGACTCAGTTTTTGTCTCTGCTTGTCAACTGTGGGCTCTGAATGAAAGCAAGAAGTACAAAAGGTAACTTCAGAGACACAGAATACAACAAAGAAAAGAAAAATCCATTAAATTTTCCTGTTACCTGGATATGGCACTCTCCCCTTAGTTACCAGCTCTGTCAGTAAAATTCCAAATGACCACACATCGGACTTGATTGTAAACCGACCATACAATGCTGCTTCTGGAGCGGTCCATTTAATTGGAAATTTAGCTCCTACAAACATTGGAAAGACAGATTCTCAATTTTCCCTTACTAATCCATAATTTGTTTATGCTTCAAAATATTTTGAAAACAATACTGCACTAAAAACATTTTTATACTTTGCTCTATTGATAAAATTCAAGGTGGTACAGTATTTTAATATTTCTCAAACTAGGGCAGCAACTACTGGCTACAATATCTGGAAGCACAAAAGACATCTGAGTGCCTTAATTAAATATGTTTCAAAAAGTGAACCCGGTGAGCAACTTCTCTGGAATCTCATCCCTCTTCAAACTGTAGCATGTTCTACCCCCCCCAAATAATTTAAAATTTTTTCCTTTTTGAAAACACAAACAAACTGCCACAAAACTTTGAACGAAGTAAGTTTACTAGGATTGCACTTAGGCGAGGGCATCACCTAAACACAGCTGTGAAAGCACACATGCATGATCTTAATTCATGAAGACACAACACACAGGCATGTTCTGCTAAATGTAATAGTTCTAAGCAATTAAAAGGCAACCGATCTTATTAATTAAATAAATGAATTGGCCTTACCTTGTCTTGCAGTGTACTCATTGTCCTCTATTAACCTTGCTAAACCAAAATCTGCTATTTTACACACAAGATTGTCTCCTACAAGAATGTTAGCTGCCCGGAGGTCCCTGTGGATGTAGTTCATTCTTTCAATGTAAGCCATGCCATCCGCAATCTTAAAAAAAACAGTGTTGTGAAAGGTTATTTTTCATGACTATATTCATTTCTCCCAAGCATTGAGCTGCATCCCTTTATTTTAGCTCCATTCCCATTGTACAGAAGTATAGCAGAGCAACCAAGAGCTCGGCACTGATTAGTGTGTCTGGCTACACAGTACCTGCTAATTGCAAACCAGACTGTTATCTTTCTGACAAATTACAAACCAACAACAGAAGCTGTAAGACAGAGCAGCATACAACAGCCAAAGCATTAGATATCTTATGTTTAGTTGATATCTGATATCTCTTCTTTAAGCACAAAATACAGGGTTTTTTGGTACCTGAGCAGCCATGTCAACCAGCTGTGGGAGTTTTAAGTATTTCCCTTCCCCTTCTTTAAGGAAGTCTAGCAAGCTGCCTGTAAAACATGACACATTTTGGGGAAAAAAAAAAGGGAAAAACCAAAACATTAATTTGACCTGAAACACAAATGAGATTTTTTTCCTAGACATTATGATTGATACACTTATCTCATGAAATCTGTATTTGAAAATCTATCTTTTACCAGAATATGTGACCCAATGACCAAGCCCATGGTTACACCTCTGTGCTAGTAACTAGTCAGTGCAATTCTATCTAAGTGGTTTGGAATCCACTTCAATAATGCAGATAACTAAACAGTAACTGCTGGTTTTGGCAATACATCAGAATTTTTCCAAGGTTACTGGTATCAGTGCTCCTCCTAGCTGGACTTTCTTCCACTGTGAGATTTATAATTACAGAACAAAAAAACCTCTACGCCTTACTTACATTTTTCTGCCAGTACCAATCATATATTAGAGACATTATTCTGAAATTGTTGCTTTTTCTTTCTTAGAGGAGAAAACAAAACTATCTTCCATTCTTTATGATACCTTATTTTCTCCCATTTACATAATGCAATTGTACCCAGAATATTACATGAGCGGCATCTGAAATCAGTTCCAAGCACCTGTGCTTCTGTTAAGACAGCAACCTTTACATGTGCAGTAAAGCTTTCTCTCTACACAACAGTTTTCCCTACAGGTGGCATGATGTCATACGATGTAAGAACACAACCTCTTTCCTAAGAAACTGCTGAAGATTGGTAATTAATCACTCTTGTCACAATCAAAATTACAGCAACAAAATTAGAAATGTGGCCATGGTGGGGAAAGAAACCACTTGATTGCATATCCTGAAGTGGATTCATAGCAGTAACTCTGAATTAGATTTCTCCAACATGACTTTAGTGACTTGCTGTATTTTTGCACAGTGAAAGTAAAAATGTGGCAGGCCAGACCCCCACTGCTGCTGCTGTTTGCTGTGTGTGTTTGCACAGACTTTTTCTGACCTTGGTTCATGAGATCAAAGGACTGAACAGGAGCAAAGATTTCACACTGATCTCTAGTAACCTGTCCACACTGCAAAAAAAAAAAAGTTGGATACTGTGCAGTCTGTACCTGCTTCTTTTCCTTATAAAAGGAGAAATATAAATAAAAATAAATTGTTCTACTAGCTTAGAACAAAGAAATTCTATGGTTTTTTCATAAAATGTGAGAAGTTTGTCAAAGGTAAGCAATAAGAAGCTTCCAATGGCATTCTGAATCCATAATTTAGACAAATTATGATTCTTTACTTTTGCTTTTGCAAGGTAACCAGTTCTGGCAGTAATCTTTGCTTTTCTTTAGACACACAGTTGTAAATATTTTTTTCCTTGCTGCCTTGCTGAAGCCTGACAATGAAAACTGATTTTGCATGGCAGGTTTAGATCTAAGAGACTGTCTAGTGTTATTTAGGAACAACAATAATGCAGAAGGACTTTTTACATTTTCTGTTCCTTTTTACCTTTTTAAACTTATACAACCCTTTAAAAACCCCATCCAAAGAGGAAAAAACCAAACCCATACATCTGTGGTGCAGTACTGAACACAGCTAGCCGGTCTCTTGCTTCTGTATCTTATGAGGACAACAAAATTTCTTTATGAGTTGAGGAGAAGTGGGCATTTCATAAAAAATGGAATAATTGACTTGAAAATCTGCTGCTTCTTAACACTAATATGCTTATGATGTTTTTTTTCTACATTCTGCTTAAATCTCTAAATCTGTTTCAGCAGCAGGGGGAGGGGGAAATGATGTGGAGCAAAGGAAGAAGGATGAAAGACTGAAAACAAGGGGATAAAGGAGGGAGTCTGGGAAAAAAAGTGCTCAACCTTTTTAAAATTTACTATTACACTGCTGGGAAAGAAACATTAAAAAAACCCAAAGCCCAACGTGTTTTGTTGTTAGCATGACCTGTCTACAGGCAGGCATAATCCCATAACGATATTCCTACCTATACCGTTTCATTTAAATGTGATGAACAGTCCACACTAAAAATGAGGAGAAAAAACCCTCAATCTTGTACTTGGAAGATTAGCAAGGATGACACAGATGTGCAAAAAAATCATGCCTCTGCCCATGATCTAAATCAGAACTGCTCCAAGTAGGTCAAGCGTTGCTCATTTTAATTTAATCAAAATTAACACTTATACTCCAGTTATCTTATACCTAGCATTAATTAAACATTTGATTTACTGCTGAGGTCTTAAATAACCTTTTAAATGTACTATTAACTATCCTGTCACACCTTTTGTCATGAATTCAGTGACGATGTAGATTGGTTCCTCAGAAACGACTGCGTAGAGTGGAACAAGCTTGTCGTGTCGTAGTTTCTTCATGATCTGAGCCTCCTGCAGGAAAGCTTCTGGCATCATTGTACCAGGTTTTAGTGTTTTGATTGCTACTTTTGTGGTTCCATTCCATGTTCCTAGAGAAACAGATCAGGTTTTATTACCCGTAGTAATAGTGAAGAGTTTTTCTGCTGAAACTGCTTTTTTGCTTGTTTTTTTAGCTAACAGAATAATCATAAACTAGAACTATACTGAATATTAATTTTACCATTATATGCATGATCATAACTGGTATTTTTGCCCTTCATTTCTTTATATTATCTTTTCAGATCCCAACACTGATTTGCTTAAAATACTATTAAAACATTCACACGAACAACTGAAATGTGTCACATTAAGCTCTTACCCATCCATACTTCACCAAAACATCCTTGGCCCAACTTAACTTCCAGCCTCAAAGATTCTCTAGGAATCTCCCAGGCATCTTTTGCTAGTCCCTGTGTTTGTGGTTTCACAGTGGGACACACAGTTGTTAGCTTATGACACAGCCCATCGGCATGTTCTGGAAAACAGAAAAAATAGTTAACAGCTTCACAATTAAGCAGGAGTAAGACTGTAACAAAAGCAACATCTTAATGTTGATAAAAAGAACTAGTCCATTTACTTTTTGTTGAAATCAGAAAGAAATTACATAGTTGTGAATTTTAAGAATTAGCTATGTACACAGTCCTTTTTCCTCACAGTAGGCACAGGGTAACATTGGGACACTGGAACTTGGGCTTACCTCTGTAGTGTTTCACCAACTTCTGTAGAGATTCAAATTGTGCTCTGGTTGTGATATAGTATCCACCATTGTCAAGTTTCCTGATTTTGTAGTGTTTTACATTATCACCTCTGACCTCATCCCAGTCACGTATAGAAAGGGAATAAGCACCTAGGAAACAAGTCACATCTGGTTCTTCAACAAAATATAAGATCATATTTAACATGTCTCCCCAACTGTCATTGTACATATACATGGTGTGCACATTCACGTGTATCATGGGATAACTTAAAAATGTTCACTGTGTCCACCCTGGTGTTGGGGAGAGCAGGGAATGGGAGAGAAAAGAGACACAGATACGTACATACCTTTAGTGGTTTCACTCTCTCTTACTAAGAAAATACCACGCTGGTTCCCAGGATTTAAAAGTAGCCTTTCTGCATCCTTCCTGCCCATCTTACCAAAATACCATCTAGAAAATTTAAAAGGAAATGTGTAAATAAAAGCTTCCTATGCCTTGGTACTCATATAAGCAAAAGATTAAGGAATCTCAAGCATTGACTGGACTACTAATATTCCAAAACAGTCACTGGGCTACAAATATCCCGAAGCAGATACAGATCAACAAAAGCAATGACATCCACATAACCAAAGATTAAGATGACCTATTTCTATTTGACTCTCATTTCTATTATTTACAAAAGACACATAAAGAGGCCTGTATCTGCAAATACTATGGTTTTCTGCTGGTTTAACAATGGACATCAACATTGAAAGGAACACCCTCTTTAGGCTAATTTTACAGGCCAAGATTAATCAGATGACACACTCTGGCAGTACATTCAACACTGCAGCAGCTGAAACTCCCTTCCTTAAGAAGTTTTGGCTTTATGTTGGAAAACAACATTTAATGCAAAGTGGGTGTGCATAAATATCACTGGATGACAGGTTCATTCAGGTTGGAAGGGACCCTTGAAGTTCTCTAGTCCAACCTCCTGCTGCAAGCAGGGTCAGCAGTGAGATCAGACCTAGTTGCTCAGCATGTTGTCTACTTCAGGCTTGAAAATCTTGAAGGACAGACCACCAGCCTGGTACAACCTGCACCCCTTCCTGGCTGTCCTCAGGATAAAAAGGTTTCTTACATTCAGCTGGAAACTCTCCTGTTTCAATTTCTGTTGCCTCCCATCTTTTTCTACCTCAGTAGAGGAAGCACTTTTTTCTACTGATCATTTAGGAACAACCCTGTGGTAGGTGTCATTTACTTCTCTATGAGTAACATTCCAAATTGCTGAATCATTCTGATACCAAAAAGAACACAGATGTTTTAAAAGACTTGCATTTTTTCTTGCCTTCAGTTCTTTCACTAAAGGAGTTTTTTCTTCTACACTCCCACAGTGTGCTCATCCTGATGAACAGCCTGCACACAGCGCTGTCCTGAGCCAGTGATAATTTTAAGGTCCATCTTCATATGAATCCCCAGACTCTGGAATAACATTTATTTCTAACTACATTTTATTTTGATTAGGTGCCTCAGAAGTTACAAAGTGATGTCAAGAGTAAATTTTTGTCTTTCACTGTCTTATTGTCAAGCTAATTTGGCTTCATGAGTGATGGGAAAAGTAGTATTGGAAACTGCTGCAAAACAACGGCTTTGTGGGTGAAATATTATCTGGGGAAAAAACGTACATAAAGACGGATCGCTTTGTTGGCCATGAACAGAATGGCCTGTGCAATCACATGGGAATTTGTAACTTATTCTTACATTTTGTTGTATTTGCAGTTTGAGTGTTGAAGGAGATGTGCAAAGTTAGAAATGGATATGAGTATACACACTGGAGACAGTTTGGATGTAATCTATAATCTTACAGAAGCAAACTTGAAACCTAGTTCATAACTTCACATGAAAATGCCTCTTCTCTACTACAATTTACAAACTATATCGTAAAGTGCTGTTTTATTTCACTACTTATAAAATAACAGTAGGGCTGAATTGCTTTCAGTTTTAGGGACAATAAACATTTATATTACCGTGTCATTAAAAAAGCACACAAAAAATATAGATCCTGTCACAAGCAGTTTCTGCTATAAATGCCTTCAGGTTTAGAAGAGGCCACTTAGACAAAATTCTAGCAACCTGGGGCTCTGTACTGCTTTTGCACTGGTAACTCTAATTGCAGTCACAACACCAAATCTACAAACACTATCAAAGCACAGGGCTAACAAACTCTAAAGCAAATGAACTGTATTCCAAATGCTGTGGAGATATTTCGTAAAATTAGCACTGGTTCTTTAAAATAAACAGTTTTTAAAAACCTTCTCATATACCACCCTTCACTCTCACCTCTAGTCATCGCATAAACCTATAACAAAACCCACTACTCTGTTCTGTCAGTGTTTAGGAGCCATACTTTCTTTGTAAAGGGCTATCATTTCCATCTTACCACCACTGCAGTTGTAATGACATAAGCTTTTACCGCATAGTTAAAAAAAAGAAACCTTTGACTTTTTTTCCAAAAAGTAAACAAAAGTTAATAATTTTAAAACCAGATGAAACTCAAGGGTATAAAATAACAGAGCATCTTCAAAGCAATCATATTTTAATAGCAAAGAACCAAGTGAGAGCAGCAGCGGCAACATGCTAAAGTCTCAGCTTGAGATTCAGGAAACATCTTGAAAATCAGGCACTTTTCCCAGACGTGCAGTAGCAATCAGAGAAGTGCACAGATCATGTATCAGGGAACTGCTTATTGGCAGTATCATGCCTGTATACTGAAACAAGAGCTGTATACAGAGCAACTCTGTATTTCTAGTACAACAAATACAATCCCTTGGAACAAGCATAACCTAAAACTGTACTCCAACCCACAGGTTCCACAGTCATTTTATGTGATTGTCTAAGCACTCCAGGATGTTAGTAAAGAAATGTAGGAAGAACTGGTACACAAAGCAGTATAATTTTCCAAATTCATAGCAGTCCTTAGCATATCAAAAAATTTTTTCACCAAAAAGTTATTACAGATTAATAGATTAGCAATAACTGTGCATGCAAATGCTTTTTTAGAATGTAAGGTTAGGTCAGACCAAGGATACAGCTGATCTTGACTCAGGGTTTGGCAAGCAAAAATAAGGATAAAAACCTAAGAGTTGATGGTGTGTCAACTCTTTAGCTAAAACCACCCATTTTTGCTTTACATGATACACCAGATGTGTCCTCCGATTTTTATCATTATTGAATTTTCCCATCCTTTTTCCTTTAGCCCGGCATGTAGCAAGCAGGCATAAAATATCTGTGCGAGTGTCCACCTCATGCTTACTAATAATTATACATTTGACATAATCCAAGCAGCATTGCTATCCTTTCATTAGTAGTATTCTCCTACTTTACCTTTTACTGCTACATATAATGAATTAAAAAATAGTATCACCACAGGGCACAAACTGTAGAAGGACAGTAAGATTGACAGGATACAGTGTCTTACTCTTCTGCTTGAATAGAGTCTGCAGGAGCTACATAATTGCTTGGGATGTAGCCTGTCTTTCCTGTAGCAATGGATCTTGCTTCCCACCAGTCTCCTTCCCTGCAATGAAACATCAATTACCTCTTCCACATATAAACAACACATAATTCCGTAGCACCTGTAACGTACTCACATATGAAAGGCAGGTAAATTTAGGTAACATGTTATTTTAATTATGAAGGCATCTAAAATAGTTTGTGCTGCACCTACAGACATCTCGAGTTGTGAGCAACACAAACGCCCCTTAGTGGAATTTCATATTTTAAAGATTTGGGGCTTTTTTTTTTTTTTTTAAATGTAAAACCAAAATGCTTTATGGCAGAGATGTGTAAATAAACTTCTGAATTGTCTAGTCTTCATCTGCCTCTCCAGATCAGAGAGTAACTCCAGGTGCAGAGTTTGGGATGGAGCAGTACCTGTCCCCACCTTTGCTGCCCTGAAGTGGGTAGCTGTGCCTTACTGAGGCAGGGAGGAGAAGAAAGTCACCTGATCGAGAAGAGGCTTGGGGCTGCCACAGTTGCTACAGTTCTACATCTGCACCGAAACCCTCATCTCAGGACGAAAAGTTATTGTCTTAACATTATTATATATTTTAACCCCATGCTTGTTGAATACTGAATGCATTAAAAAAAACCCAAAACAATCAACTCTTCACTGAAATACGATACACAGATTTCCCAAAGAACTGAGGATCTAATTATTCCCCGCAACCCAGTGAAGTCTGTGAATGAGAACACTTACGTGTTATTTATTATCTGGAACCGTTCGCCTTTCTTAAATGAAAGGTCATCTGTAGTTCTAGCTTCATAATCATATAAGGCCACAAATACAGTAACACCACCTTAGGAAAAAGAAAAAAATCCCATATGATATAGCAGTAATGTCGCAACACTTGATTTAAGAACTTGTGGATGGAACAATTAATCATTTTTGATTTGGAAGCTACTAAACACTCCGGGTTGTATCTCATTTTGGAAGCCAGATCAATAATCTGATCATTTCTTAAGACAGAGCAATGCCTACAAACAGACATTCTGAAAATACGCTTCCACACCACAAAAGGCCACTAGACACATCACTGGAACTACATTAATAATTACAGCACTTATATACAGAAACCTGCATGATGCATCATCAGTAAAAAAACCCCCATAGCTTCTTTATTAAGCTTGCTTCTTGTTAAGAAATGCAATTCTGGAAGAACCTACACCACCACAATGGTGAACCATCAGCCACTAATTTTCAGAGAAGTAAAAGTTCCTGTTGAACTTAGCCATAAATAACTGATGCGTTCCCAACTTTCTGAGGTCACACATCAAGACCTACTCAAGGAACTGAACCAGAAATAAAAGTATTCTCTTGGAGACAAAGACATTTCTCTGCTTTAGCACTAATGATTTTTTTGATTCCACCAGGTCTCCCCACCAGTGATGAAGACCCTTGCTGAGGATGATCCATCAGTGCATTACTCCAGAGAACAAGGACCAAGACAGGTCACATGAGGAACAGCTGCACTCCATCAATCCTAAGGAATCTGCTTTCCCATCCCACTTCTGGTATAGGGCATGCTGTTGAACACGTCCCCCAGATAGGACAGATGCGAGAGAGGTGGATGGTAGGAAGGCTTCTACACTTACCAGCAGGAAACCTTTTTCTATACTTTAAAGAACTAATCTATAAAACTGGGCCAAAAGAGAAAGAGGGAAAGGAGAACAGGCTGTCTGAGAGGTACAAGCTACTAGCAAAAATAAAGAACTATGCACCATAACTAGGAGAAAGTTAAAATAGAAAACCACAAACAATTCAGGAAGACTTTTTAAGCCCTAGAAATACCATTTCTCAGTCTAATGAACATTTAAGAAGCTTAATGATGGTCCACGCAATAACGTATTTTTAAATGTGTAATACTACATCTCTAATATGCACATATATGTACCAGAATACACATGAAAGCCCACCAACAGAAACATGTCGCATCTAATTTTGATCTTACAGTGATCAGAAAGGAAGAATACATAATGCAATGGGGATAAGTCTATATGCAACATTCTTTTGCAACATATACAGATGTAAGAGCTCCTAATCACCTAAATATTTTCATTTGATTTGGAGTCTTCCTGTGATTACAGTTTCTCAGCAGGCCTCGTCTGGAAATGAATTTATAGTTCTGCAAGCAAAACCCGAACAAAATCTCCAGAGGAGGTTAGAGTAATTGACGTTTTTTTAAAAGTGTGATTTATGAACTGAAAATGAATTAAAATATTCCTTAGAAGTTAGCAGCTCCTAATTTAAGTTAAAAATCAAAACAGTTCTACCAATTTTTGCCTTTATTACTACATTATTTTGATGACACAAACTGATATGTGGAGCAAGAAAATCGTGAGGATACAACCATACTCACACAAACAGAAAGCAAGTGTTATGGAAATAAACCATCCCCAGAGAGCTCATCAGCAGATGAAAACAATCAATTCTCTCAAGTCACAATATCACAAAAGTTTTTAACTGCATATAAAGAAACTGGGAGACTCCATGAGCCTCAAAAAACTTCAACTACCATAAAACTTCTTCTTATTCTCAGTCACAAGTGTTTTTCTTTCATAGCAAAGAATAATAAAATACTTGAAGAGAACAGCATCAGCACAGAATGATTTAAACGAAGATACTGTCAAATGATTTTTCAAGTCTCTTGCAGCTGTTTTCTTTGTGAACCACTGCGAAGTGATCTAGTTTAGCTGCTCAAGCTATCTGTAGCCACAAGACTTAACTTAAAGATCTTCCATTCACAAGGTCAGTATTCCCATCCTCTAATGACTGGTTTTGGAGGCAAGACTTTATCTTCTTGTTCAGCACGGGGATTACAGAACACTAGTACTTGCACAGCTTCATGGAAGACAAGAACACCAGCCCATTTTTCTCTTTTGATTTTCAGCAATACTCTATGAATTCAAAGCATCTGAAGACAGACAATGTGTAAAACAGGAGCAGTGTGACTAACTCAGATTTATTCTTTTCTGCTCCAGAGGAATAAAAGATGGCTCAACTCCATTCAGCCTCACTACAGGCCACGATGACAACCATATCATCCTCTTATCACACATCACTGACCAACTGGATAAATACTACTGACACTTACATCCTGTTTGACAAGCCCATCTATTCTCCTCTCTTGTGAAGCAAAGGGCGACAGAACGTGATCCAGTGTTTTACTGGTCACAAATACAAAAAGCTTACAGCCAGATGAAGGTTGTCATCTCATTCACTCACAAAACCACCCAATTTTGATTGATCTGAGAAGCAGTAATGAATGTACCAAATAATTGTTAGCGCAATTTTATTTATGTATATATTTATTTATTTTAAATGCATGGTTTTCTGTGGATGGGCTGGTTTTACAGAACAAGGAGGAATAATTTCATATGCAGTATCATTTTACCTAATTGCAAAACAGCGGGAGCATGCACACAAATCAGCCTGCCTGCTGGTAACTGATTTCACACTGATGAAATATTAGAGTCTCTTTTCATGAGAAATCTCTCTTGTTGACTCTGGTTCAAAATATAACATGCTTAACTACCAGCAGGAACAAGAACAGGCAAGAGAACATCCCCTCCGGTCTCTGCAGCAAAAGATTTGTGGTACCCAGTGGGGGGCTACATCCCTGATGTCTGGTTACGCCCAGGAGTGCCTGCATGCGCTGCTGGAGATTCCTACACGACCAAAGAACCAGATCTAGTAAGAGATTCTTGGAGGAGATGAAATACAATAAACTTTCCTCAGCAGAGCTAATGAATATAAAGAAATGCTGCCCTTATTTAATTTCTGCATATGTTCATCCAAAACAGGGATTCAGAGCTGACTCATAAATGATACAGGTTAGATGTTCATTTTAATTATTTGTTTTTTAATGTATTCCCAAGAAAAGGACTACGAGGTGATCATTACCTGACAATCCATATTTAGTTTCCTGAATTGCTTAATGTCAAGGTCAGAATGCATCTTCATGGACCTCAAACTTCTTGTGTTTAAAAGACTTTAAATGCCACAGTAACACTGCAAACATTTAAGCATCGTAATTGTGCCAACATCAGAGGTTTGTGGGAAAACTAGAAGTAGACTATTAAGAAATTATTTACTCTGTTTTGTGAAGTGGCTGTGCACAGCTTCTAGAACAAATTAGTCTTTCTTTCTTGTGTCTCTCCAAAAAAAGAATAAATCACAGCTTCCTCTCAAAAATATCCATCAAAATATGAAATTAGCTATGTGGACAAAAATCAGTATTTTTGTATGTTTTAAGATTTTGATATAAATGTGGGTTTATAACATCAAATGTGCATGTTGCTTTAAAATGCTGTATCTTCTATACCTCAGCCAAGAAGGTCTCTGTGCGTTGCAAATCCTATTATTGCACTGTCTACTTTGGTTTTAATATGACCACCAACAATGGGAATTCCACTCTTTCATTTCACACATATTATCCCCATAGTGAAGTATACAGAATATAATGCAAATCCTGTTTAGTTTTATAAACTGATTCAATGTTGTATTAATATAGCTTAAAAGTAATCAGACTTGACACCAGTTTAAAATATCAATTTCCTGAATCTGAAGTGTTTTTCATTTTGTACATCTCTCCAAGTTTAAAGCCACTATCCCATATGCATCCCTTCAACAGCTTAGAACTTCTAACGTAATTTCATCAACTATTGCCATTATTGTCTTTATTAAGTCTTAAATTTCTCTGTGCTGTGATCCCAATTGTCTGCACAACAATAAAAGCCTAAATACCCAACCTCCATGCCCCAGTCTGGGCTGAACTATTATCTAAGCAGTAAAGATACTGAAAATCAGGAATCTCTAAAAAGCAATTTATTTTAAATTTGCAGTTTATTTCTACATGGCAAGGTGTCATAGTATTTTTTTGACTATGATCGTCAAGCAGCTGTAATAATAAAGAATAATAATAGCATCATTTTATGTAACACTCACCTGTTAAAGTACTAGGATATGGACTTGGCACAGCTGAAAATGAAGATGATGCTCCTCCAAAGGGTGTCATTCCTGAGGGTCCTCCAAAAGGAGTCATGGAATGACTATTAAAATTAACTGCTGATCCCTTTATTGACGGTGACTGTGTTGCTTGGCTGGAATCTGATCCATAATGACTGACATGGGAAATAACAGGTTCTGGAGCATTTTCAGTTCTGTATTTCATGGCTGGGCCTTTACCTTCTTTGCTTTTAATGCACCCCATGGTTGCTTCTGTGAAAATGAGAGGTAAAAAAAAAGAGTTCACCTTCATGTTGTGTCTTTTCATAGCTAACACAGAATATTCCCAAAATGTTAACTCAAATGCTAATTTATTACCTTTAAACACCATAGAGAGTGTAAACTCTGATGAAAAAGTGCTCTGGAATAAAATCTAAACCATTACCAGACCAGGAAAGCCCTAATTATTTTCCCTTACAACTTCACATACTAACAGCACATTTGGATTATTCTTCATCCCAGTTACTTGATGGACTATAAATGGCAACAAAGAAAAAAAGGGGGAATCAGGCAACAGATGAGGAAAAGACACTGGAGGCTTCTACAGCAGAGTGGAGGGCAAAACAGATGTGACAAATCCAGAGTCAATTATAGGAAGCAAATCCAAAGCAATTATACAAAGAAAACGAATGGGGCATTCCTGCGTTCTTTTTAAAGCATCTGTGCAATGAAGTCTTGACTAACTGGTGACAGCTAACATTTTTAAAGACATAGAGAAGTTTTCATCCATTGCCAGCCCCCCAAATACATCTCACAAACAAACCTTAGATATTCACAGCCACAGGATAGCGTTAAACTCTAGAGTAACTAAAATTGAAAAAAAAAAAAAGAGTAATTACAATATCCTTAGGGGTTTAGAAACTGAACTGTGCCCGGACAGGTGACAATTTATATCGCTGACGGCCCAGGACTGCCACCAGCTCCTACTACAGGCAGACAGTGCCAGAGCTGTTGGGACACCTATTACCTGCTGCTGAAAGGAATCAGAGGAGACCTGTCACCAGCAATTAACACTGACTGAGCCTTAAGAAGTCACCACCTGCCATTTATCAGGTAGTGACAACTGGTAGCAGGCATTTTCTGGCTTACCCCAGCTGGCAAACAAATCAGGAATAAAACAGCAGTGTCTATTAGATGCAGCATTAGTCTGGCATTTAAATTCCTGCATTATTTGCAGGAGGGGGTTTAAAAATCTACTCTAACTTCAAAAGTAAAACCTAGACAGAAAATCAACTGCTCCACATTCTCTAATGAATCAATTAAAACAATAAACAGCAGGAGTCTGAAAGCATGAAAACCACATATTTTGGTAAATACAACAACAACTTCATGGACTCCAACTAACAATTAGGGAAACACAGCATTTTCCAGTGTGTGTCCAATTATTTTTTCCTTCTCAATTCCTTCTTACCTTGTTAACTATTAGACACAGAAATATGGAACAAAGTAAATTTTACTAAAGAAATACTACCTTAATATAGTCACACTGAGAGAAACTAACACCCTCCGTATAACTAACAGTTACAATAATAAAGATACTGTAATTTCCTCAAGAACCATGATTCAGAGTTCCTGGAAAGAACAAGGTCCACACACAGTGAAACACCCTATAATATTTACTGCTCAAAAAGATTAAGTTATTCACCCTGTCATTTCAGCCCCTAATATTGCAACATAATACAATTACTGATCCAGAAACAAGCAGCAACAAAGCCAAATAACTGCCCCTTTACAAATCACATTTGAGGTTTTCCACAGAATAATAAATCATCATTAAGCACGCCTTTTCAATTATTTTTACTTCTCATACTATTATTGCCAACTTATTAACTATGAACAAACGTTAACAGAGCAAGGCTCAAATACGTGCATAAGAATGCAATGTTTAATACTAAATACTTTACAAAAAACACCTTACCACCTACAGTAGAAAAGCCAGTTATTAATTCACAATAGAAGTCAAACATCCAGGATCATCCTTTTAATTTCTCTACCACTGCAAATAGACACTGTAATCCAAAACACTTTATTTTGGCCATGTGGCTGCCTATTGCGAATTCTTGTCTCCCTCAGAGGCCTACTTGATTCTTCTTAAAAAATTTGAATCAATGTTTTCTGCTAGCATTGAATAAAAATCCAATCACCTTTACAAAAATATCTTTTCTAGTAGCACTGATTCCTTGCCTTTTGCTGGAAGTTAAGCATACAATTCAAAAGTCCAGCACACTGCTAATGTTAATCAAGTAGATTAAAAGGGAAGTATACAGACGTCTGTCCAAATGTCCATCACAAATATTTTTCCTTCCTTCTGGCCCTTGCCTAACTTGCAGCAGGCTGATAACACCTCAAGATTAGAAAAAAAAGAAAGTAGATAGTAAACAATTTACCAAGTCCGGTAAAACTGCTGGATTCTGCCCAAGAAATTGCTGATTTGATCAAATGGCTGGTAACTACTATCACCCTAAGTGCTCACCCACTTAGGCTGTGTTAGCAGCAAGAACTTACTATTGGTATACTTGAGTGTCATAAAGAAAAGCCCTTACTGAAGACCTGAATTCATTCTAGAAAAACAGAATCACTCTCTCCCTTGCTTCTCCCCTCCCCAGCCACTTCACTGTTAAGGTAATCTTCTTTCAGGGGTTAAAGAGATTAACAACAGAGATTCAATCAGCACTTCAAAGAGAAAGACATTCAGAAATAAGCAGACAAAAATGTAAACTACTTTTATAACTGCATACCCACAAAACAAAATTGTGCAAGCAAACTCCTTAGCTTTCGAAAACAAAAAAAATATAGGTGCAAACGGCAGTAAAATACCATATATGCATTTGTGAGGAAGAATTAGAGGCATGAGGGGAGGGAAGATGACAAACAAGGAGCGAGTACTAAAAAAACCCCGACTGCCCATCCTGTGGGGGGAAACCCCCAACGACTTAGTACTGTTTAGTCTTGTAATAAATTACTGGATAAAGAACAAAAAATCCCTAAGCAGCTGGTGTGCAACATTGGATTTGATTATTCTGGTACTGCATTTGTTATCAAAAATGCATGTAACTGAAATAACTTCACAACTATTTTTATCAACCTTTGCCTGGCTGGCAAAAACATATTAAGGAACATATTTTTGTCATAAAAAGCTAGCAGCTCTCTTTCTGATGCACTGCACTCTTTAGAAATAGATTCAGATGGGAAATTCCTGTTTGCACTGCAGAAATCCATCTATTTAAAGAAATGCTGGCCCAAGGTATGTTATTCACAGGCTACTGATTTCCCATTAGTTAGATCATTATTTTAGACCAGATTGGTGTCTGAGGCAATCTACTTGAGCAACTTCAGCATCTTGTTCTTTCTTTGAAACAAATATTCACCTATTGATTCTGATCAGTGTGCGCATATCTTTTGGGTGGGGGAGGATGGCAGTCAGCTTGCTGGAGGTCTATCAGGAAACCATGTTCAGAAAGGCATGGACTACCAGCCCAGCTGTCTTGTTCTGTTTTCTAGATGAAAACAAACCCATGTCAGAATGTTTTCAAGTAGAAACAGAAGCTAAAATGATCAATGTTAAGACAACTGAAGGTTAACAGGATGCCCACAGAAATCAACAGAAGAATGAGAGTACTCCAGGAAGTAGGAATCAAATGAGATTTTAGTAGCATCTCACTGGATTTGTGTTTTGGAGAAGTCATATGAAGGGCAACAGTTGTCGTTCAATACTCTACAAACATCTGAGACAATGAAGAAGACCCTTAATAAACACTCTGACAAGATGAGAGCTCTAAGAAAGTCAGTGCTGCCCTCTTATCTTCCCAACTCCTTTTTATGGCAGAGTGCCAGTTGCCGAGGAAACCTTTGTTCAACAACAATTGAAAAGTGTGGCCAGTAAAGTCTTTGTGTTGGCTTTTTTTCCTGTTTTCCTTTAAGGATGAGCTATCAGATCAAGAAAAACAAGTTTTTCTTCTAAAGCCATCATATCTTGGGATATTGACAAATTCCCTCAGGGTGTCTGCAGCCTTGTCCATCCAGCACAGAGAGGAGGATGTCACAAAGAAACTACTTATCTATCCAATGTGTTTTTGCTCCTTCCAGTTGGTAGTTACAGAAGTTACTGCTTGGTTCCTTGGGACGCAAGATTGTCAGGAGTGCTTCAGGAAAGGTCTCCTACTGGCATGAAGGAAGATTAGATAGAGTTTGCATTGAAAGAGGTGATTTCAACTCTGATGGATACAGTCTGTTCCAGCCACATGCCTTAGAGAAAAGCTGCCTGCAAATGTCTCTAAACACTGCGTTATCTTTCCCCCATACTCTAACCATCAGCACCAAGATTTTAAGGGCTAGCTGTTAGCAGCTGAAACCCTGAAGACCAAGGGCTGGGAGGGTCTTATGTTTGCTTCACTTGCTGTAATGTATTTGATAACAAAACCCATTCACTATAAAAAAACCCCAAAAAACTCACAAAACAACCAAACAAAAAACACTCAAGAAAATTGGGGTGTTTCCTTTCAGGGCCAACTGAATACTCTTCTGATCTTGCACTTCTGTTACAATGCAGCATGTCCCAGTTGCATTCTGGAGACTTCATCATGAGGTAAGGCCAGGAGTGACAGTCACATGTAGCAGTTTCAATGTGCAAAGGTAAAGATGCTTTAGGGACTTCCTCTCTTTTCAACCTCTCACATAAACCGGGTACTGTATCATAACTAAGAGGTACAGCAAAGGAAAATCACTAAGGGAAGGGCAGTTTGCAATATTTTGATTTCATTCCTTTTGATTACTGAAATTGTTCATACAGCTAAAAAAGAGCATATATGTGATTTTTCACTACAAAGAATGAGTTAAGTTAGAAGAACAAGCAAATCAAGTCTCCTTCCAGAAGGATAACGCAAGACTGCAAATATTTTCCACCTAAAACAAACAAAAATTCCTCCAAATAAAAAAATAACTCCCCATGCTACCTAACATAGAAAAATAATTTAATTTGAGGTTCACAAATTACTAATAAAAAGATGAAAAAAAAATTTATGATATTTACTAATAAAAAGATGAAAAAAAACTGCTACTCTACCTTCACTTCTCAGTGTTAGCATAAAAAAATAAATTGTTTCTGTCAAGAAAAGACATGCCTTCACTTCTGTGAAACAAATGTCTTACAGAAAAAGGTCTTACAAAAAGGTCTTCTTAACTTTCAACTAAAGTAATGATTTAAAGTTATTAAAATTTCATGCAGTGATAAAGACAGGATATTCTGTGGGAAGTTTGCTAATGGATCCATTAGCTGGCAGCTGTCTATTTGCTCAAACAAGTGTAGAGCTGATTCCACATGTCACCGGAGACACAGAACCTATACTGGCTTTTTGTACACTGGGCAAACAGCATAGAGCATCTGCCAAACAGCTGGTTTCAGCTGGTGGTATTGAAAAATCTTTTTTTAGATGTGACATAGATTGAAAAAAATGAAAACCACTAGTAAAGAGGCTAACAAGGTCTTTGGCCAATACTATAACATCCTGCTAATTCAGTCCATCTTTAACAGGTCACTGCTTTGGTATGAAAACAGGAGTGGGCTTTCTTGTCTACAAAACAACCTGCCTTGTTTGTAAAGGACAGTAAAGAATAGCCCTGTGTTCTTTGCAGAGTATATGCAATTTTAAAAAATTACGCAGTTTTTATCATGGGATATAATTTATCTTTTATGAGCTGTCATAAATTGTAGGCTTTGCTTATTTTACCATGAACAATCCATGACATTTCAAAGAATGATGTTCTACTGTATTCGATTTTATAATTAGCAGTAACATTAGTGTAATGAGACCTTAGAGAGTCTGCATCATTATGCGTTTGAAGCGCAACTGACATGACCTTGCAATTAACGATCTAATAAGGAGCAAAAAGTGAAGATAAAGAAGAAGCATTAAAAAAACCCCCACTGAAGGAAGGATTAATGTCACTTGATTTTCAATGTTTACTGTTACCACACATCTTTGTGAACATCTACACTAAAAAATAACTGTAAACCAGTTCTATGAGACCTTAGCTTGCCCACACACTAAAATGTATATTTAAAACCATCCTCTTTATTACTAAGGCAGTCTGAACTTTTGAATCCTAATGGTTGTACAGACCTAATCATTCTTTGATCATGACTATACAAACGTAATAAACAAAAAAATCTGGGGCTGCTGTGGTGATGATTTTGATTTCATAGAAGCAGAACAAACCCCAGTTTGTTTTCTAATAAAGCCACAGCTAGCAAACCCAGCGTAGGAAACAGAGGATTCTGTACAGAGAAAAAACAATGCGGATGAAAATGCTTTTTAGGTGGACATTTTGTATTTCAGAGTCAAAAGCTATTGGAAATATTACATATTTCTATTCTGGTTCATGTTTTTTACAAGACTCAGAATTTTAAATTTGCTTTAAATTAATGATTGATAGTGATCCTTCTACTGGAGGAGCCAGTTAACTGGCTTACAAGATCACAACAACCGTGCTCTGAAAGAGTACCAGATTCCAAAATGCTACCTGAAAAATTAGGATACGCAGACATTGCTAAAGGAATAAGGTCTTCCAATCCTTCATGTCCTTCCCTGATTTCCTGACTTTTTTTTGGAATAGAAGAAGTTCGATGGAAGTTTGTTTCCTCTGAGGTTTGAATGGCTTAGACATGGGAGATCTGCTCAGATGTATCAGACTTTGAACATCGTATCTATGCAGGAGTCTTAAGGATTTACAGTCCTCCAATTTGGATTGTCCCAAAGGCTTCTCTACTGAAGAAACACCTACTGTCCTTGTTGGAACAGGTAAACGATGGAACTGCTCCAGCAGGCAGTACAACTCTCATACCAGTGCACAACAGGCCCTAACAATCCAACTGCAAGGTCCCATTGGATGCCAGGTTACAAAGTTGAAGGAAAAATTGACTACGGCAACAAAAAGTTCTAAAAACAAAAGTGGAATTAAGGATTATCAGAAAGGAAAAGTTAGGAGACATTTGAACACTGTTTTCCCTCTCAGTTACATTCTTCCTTTCATCATCTGGGCCAAACCTGCACGATCTCCTCCCACTCACTCTGTACCTGGACAGCTGAATCTGTAAAGTTAAAGATTCGTGCACCTTTAAAGTGTCTTTCACTTTAAAGCCAGGCAAAGGCTCCAGGAGCATACTGGAGACAACGACCACGTCATGGATGATATGTGGCTGGCTCTGCAAAATGTACTCATAAATTAGCGCTTATTTATAGTCAGAGTTTCACCTACATTATCTAAGTAATAGGTTTTCTTTGACCAGATACTATATGCAAGAAAAGGTGGCTTTTCCAATCAGACTAGCAAGTGGCCAAGAATGACAGACTAGAGGTGGAGGAAGGCAAGCCTACTGTAATTTTAAACACGCTTCTAGTCAAAGACCACCTAGTTCATTATTCTGTCTTCAATAGTGGCCTTTGCCTCTAATCAGGAGTTCTACCTTCACCACAGGTCTGAATTGTGACAGAAAATGAGGCTGTCTCTTTTTATAAAGAGCCATCAGCAGGAGATGCCTTGGAACACGAGAAGCAGGATGAGTGAAGACTGCTCTGACCTCCACCAACCTGTAGCTCAGAAATTCCACTCAGGTAAATTTAAAGATTAATTTTCTTCAGCTACCTGAAGAAAACTCTAACAGGTATGTCTCAGCTTATAAATTTTAACTAATGTACTTATGTTGATGCAACATCTGCAAAGGATTTGCATTCCAATATGTCTTCACTTGAATTGTTTTATCTTTACTGGTTTAAGTCAGAATAATCTTATCCAAGAAAATAAAAGTAGTTATTACTATAATGGCATTGACTTAAACATCACGAACATTCTGATCTAGACAAGGCTTAGGAAAAGCTACAGGGGGTGAGTGTCACAGCCAAGACCAGGACTAAGATCTTGCAAGTGCAACTGTAGCGGCCTGACCTTTAGTCTGGTACACCAGCACAGGGCTTCCTCATCCAAACTGCTCAAGCATCTGAAAAAGCACACTCCCACAATAAACCTCCTTGTCTGTCAGTTGCTCAGACGAGCAATCTCCACTTCAGCTGGATGCTGCCTACCTTGCATGCAAGACAATTGGAAGCACAAAAGAAAGAAGTTACTGGGTGGGGGAAAAACCCCTAGCAAACAAAAAAATACCTAACACTCCAAAGCCACCTGCAGCAGGCACAGAGGCTACCTGGAGGTACACCTCACTGACATCCAGAGGGACCTGCTTCTAACTTCCAAAGCAGAGCAGAGTAAATATGTCAAACTGAAAGAGTTAAAACTAATATTTGAAACCCCTACCAACTGCTAAATAGAGCTTCTATATAAAGAAAGTTTGTTTTCAGGATGTATTCTGAATTTTGAGGGAAGTCAACATATCTTTCATTTTCAGAAAGGGTGAAAAATACTTTGTGCTTTTCTACATCCAACAAAAAACCTGCCGACAAACCTAAGGCAAATGATGCAAAATAACATAACACTGATGGATTAATTTTCTTTATTCCAGCAGTTAACACCACAAGGGAGAGATTAACCAAAATATTAGAACTGTGAAAGGAGTTTTATGTGATGAAATACATAATACATATACATGAGACCATTTTTAAAATTTAGAGTTACAATGTCTAGCCATACAATTGCAAATCCTTACCACACAAAGACATTTTCTCTGACAACAGATGATACCACAGACAAAACAACCAATATATTGTCTAGACAATATTACTGCTGCTCCATTGTCTCGAACATTTAAGTACATAGTCAATAAGTAAATGCAGAAAAGGACAATTCTGCTGGGTTTTTTTTTATAGTGTAATGGCTATTTTTATTAATTTGCAAATAATTACAAGTATCTTAAAAGCTAAAAGTCTGGTATGTTTCCAAAAGATTGTTTCAGATTCTAAGGCATGTCATACCTTGTCAAAGATATCTAGGATATTTCAGACAGGATGTAGGAACCAATTTATAAATAGAAATATTTTGTTTTCATTGAATTCTATTTGGAAAACAACAAACCTATGCCTGGTATCATAGACCATTTTCATACACTCAGTTTTCAGCCATTCTATTTAAGTACATTAAAAATAAAAAAAAGTATCCAAAAGTTATTTATAAAGCCACTTTTAAATTTTGTTTACTAAAGTAAACTAACATTGCTTTCCAGGTCTCACAGCATGAAGCGTGCAAAACACGTTCCCAAGAGACATCTGCCTTATAGAAAAAGCGACATAAAACTCACATGGTAGAAGAAAAAATTGCAGCATTTTTGTTCTGAAAAGATAATCTAAGAAGCAATTTCTCTCAATGTTCAACTATGAACTACATATGAAAAATGGACATTTGCAAGCTCCCAGAAAATCAGAGATACTGAAATTCTTATGAATCATTTTCATCTTCTCAGCTGGGCATATTTTAAGATGACAGAGGAATTCAATATTAGCAAGAATCCTCTTGCAACTTCATTAGTCAACTTAGAAATGTAAAGGAAAGGAACAGTTGCAGCAACTTAAAGAGATGAATCAATGAATGATCCTATAAAAAAAGACTGTTATGTCCACCCAAATTATAGCACAGGGTCACTGATAAGGAATCTCATGTAACTTAAGACATTATTTATTTGCTGTGTGTTTGATACACTGTACTTTACGTTTGCACATTCCTGCTTTGCAGACATGAATTTCCCATCTACTCTTTGCCAAACTTCACCCAAAGCTGAAAGTAAATTCTTTATTCTCAATGCTATTTTATCCTGATATACTTGACATGATTACCATGTTAAAAAAAATCAGTAATTAAAAGTATTTAAGTCCAATTACTGACAAAATGTTGCAGCGCATTTATTCAAGGACCATATACCCAGATGTCCTTCAACAATTCGCTCTTTGCTGAACAACAGGATTTCAAGAAGACAGCTGGAAAATATCAACCTTTGGACTAACACAAAAAGTGAAGGTATGTATAAACAATTACAAACACACATGTGTGGTGTATTTCCCCATTCCTTTTCTTACCAAATTGCCCGCCCTTTCCACATGGCTCTCCCTTCCCCGCCCCTAGTCCTAACCACTCCCTCAGGTTTTTCCTATTGGTTCCGTTACCCCAACTCCGCCCATGTACCACCCCTATGCTCTGAGACCATTCATCCATGTGCTCTCTCCGCCCCTCTCTTCCCCAGACAAACCCGAGGCCCCATGCCATATGCCCCCTCTCTCTGCCTTGGGGCACTAGCCTCTCTGTGCCTTGGGGGACCCAGCCATGCGCTGGCTCTCTGCCTCTGGGGATCAGCCTGTCACCATGGAATAAAGATCCTCTGCAGTCCTCATGCAGAGAGCCTTCTCTCTTCCTTTATCGTCACCGTGTTGTGGGGCCTACAGCTAGGCAGAGCAAGCAAGGGGCAGCCTGGAAGAGGCTACGGAATGCAGCATAGCTGCTCTCCCCAAGAGACCCCCGCAGCGCTCTCCGGGAAGGCTGTGGCATGCCATGCCACCACAGGAAACCCACACACAGCAACACACACGTACATTGTCCTTCATGAATCAACAGCTTGTGTTTTTCCTTTGTACATAAAAAAAGTGAAAAGTACAATTAAATAGTAAAGAAATTCAAAATTAAGCAAACAAACAAAAAAGATGACACCTGCTAAATAACACCCTTATGAAAAGGAAAGAGTTGGATGATGTTTTAACTAAACAAGAATTGTTACCCTAATAGCTATCATTAGTGCAGTTCTATTGTTTCTCTACTGACATGCATAACAGTGTTCATAGGCAAGAGGACCAGGATAAATTATCTTAATTAGCTTGTCAGGCATCTTGCACAATAGAGGCCATAAGGCTACCCTAAATTAATTTTTCCTTTTATGGGCTTGACTGTACACACATGCTCAAACTCATTTGAAGTGACTGTTACGGAAAGTTCACCCACTGGACAAGTCCTAAATTTTGAACACAGTAGCCACTAAAAGTACATGCCTCACATCCCATGTGAATTTAATGCCAACATCCAGAAAACACCCTTGCCTTGGAGCCCTACCACTGCCCTGTTCCTGTTTCCTGTGTAAGAAAGATCACAGCTATCTTAGACCTTCCCTTTGACAAGACTCATGCAGTCCACTAGACTCCAGTCTATTAAGTGGCTTTTCAGTCACTCAATCACCTCATTTTCTCCAAGATACCTCAGTTTTTTCAGAGCCTCCCATTAACAGGGATCACTAGGAATAGACATGGCATTCAAGATACGGGATATTTCTTAACCCTTCTTTCATATAATCACAGAATGTTTTGGATTGAAAAGGATCTTCAAAGATCACCTGGTTCTGTCCCACATGACCTTGAGCAAGGATATCCTTCAGGTTGTACAGGGCTCCATGCAACCTGGCCATGAACACTTCCATGGATGGGGCATCCACAACAACTCTGAGCAATTTGTTACAGTGTCTCACCACCCTCATCCTGAAAGACTTCTTACTTGTATCTGGTATCATGCTACTGTCTTTCAGTTTAAAACCTTGGTCTGTCAGTACATGCCCTGGTAAAAGTCTCTCCCCATGCTTCTTACATGCTCCATTTATATACTGAAAGTCCACAATAACTCTTCCTGGAGCCATTTCTTTTCCAGACTGAACAATCCAAACTCTCTCAGCCTGTCCTCATAGCAGAGGTGCCCTAGCCTTCTATTCATCTTCGTGGTCTCCTCTGGACTGCTCCAACTCTTTTTACACTGTTCTTATGTTTGGGTCCCCAGAGCTGGAGGGAGCGCTCCAGGTGGGGTCTCACCAGAGCAGAGCAGAGGGGCAGAATCACCTCCCCCGACCTACTGGCCACACTTCTTCTGATGCTGCCAAGGATATGGTCATCTCATGTCCAATTTTTCATCCACCAATATCTATGCTCTTCTTTGCAGGGCTGCTCTCAATTAATTCCTCCAGTCTGTGTTGCTACTGGGGATTTCCCTGACCCAGGAGCAGGACCTCGCACTTGACCTTGTGGAAAATCATAATGATCCCTGGGCTCACTTGAGATCTTTAGTATGTATTTGGACAGCAGCCTTAGGATTCTTAGGTCTTTTTCAGCACTGCTCTTGAACAGAAATGTCCACATCCTTAAAGCATGGTGCATATCCCTCTTGCTAAAAGCACAATAATAATTTTTCTGTATTAAACAGACATGACTCTCAGTTAATCCAGATAACTCCAATCCTGGAGCTGTGAGACAAATTTGGAAAAAAAAAAATTCAAAAGTCTATCACTCATCTGAAACTAGACACTAAAGGACACAGTAAGAGTCTCACCATTACCCTACCCAGCGCTTCTTACGATTATCTGCAACACTCCATTGCCTTGTTCATCATCTGCCCTGAAAGCACCTGGCACTGTGTTTTGCAACGTGCATGGATCTTAGCTATGCAGCCGTTCTGCCTTCCAAGTTCTGCTTCTGCAGGACAAAGACATTTCTGCTGCACCTCGGCAAGCACACCGCCGCAGGAAAGCACTCACATTCTTCCTGTCTTTGTAAGCAGGACTGGCTTATTTGTAGGTTATGGTCACTTGTCCTAAACAAGAGTTGGTTCCTGCAAAGTATGTGTATCCTCTGCCTTCAACAGAAAAGTTTTGTTCCAAATGTGGGCATTTCACTAGTGATTTCATGAACTTGCTACTGAAAAAAAAAAAAAATAAATCATTCTTTGCTTTCTAAAACTAGGGTACTACCTTCCCTTACATTCATGTTGTTTAATTTGCTTAAGGAATCAAAATATTCAACCCTTTCCAGCTCCAGACTAGCAATTAGAGTGACTTGTACCAAGTGTACCAAGCCTGCAATGATGGCACATAACGTCAAACCGCACAATGTTTGCTTCCCATTCCTTGTTCACTTTCGTTTCAACTCACTTTCTGCTTATTTTCCCTCTACCTCTTAAAACCGCTGAAAGGGCTTTACACACAGTTCATAAAAACATTTCTGCAAAAGATGTCAAAGACAAACTTTTCCTGAGGGCGTTCTTATTTGATGGAGTGAAACAACGGGAAACCATCTTAGTATTTCCTGTGATGGGTAGCTTTACCAACATACAGCTCAAAAAACAAAAGTTGAAGACTTCCAACATCTTCTGAGGATATTTTAGAGATGACATCAGTTTTCTGTTTCTCTTTTTAAAAGGTTTTCCATATTAGTCAATGGGCCATCCCTCTAATTTAGCATGTTCCAAGTGTGAACTAGCCAACAACATGTAAAATACATCATCAGTCACTACTCCCTGAACATGAGCAAAGTGAACACAACAGATAACTTTGGTAAGTTTTAGCCACGGTACAGGAGACCAAATAAAACAATAATAGATGAGAGAAGGGTGAGTAAAGGAGACTGAAGAGATGCTGGAACAACAACTAGAGAGCTGTTAGTTATCTTTAAAAAAGAAACAGATCACTAATAATCAAAGAGCAATAGAAAATAGTTTTGACGCATTTCATGTAGGTAAATACTGTTCACTTCCAAAAGGGTACACCACACCACAAAGACAACCTTCAGTTTTTATTGACCAGTTCAGGCCACGCTCTTCTAAATAGGTAAGTAAAAGCAGTGGCCATTTTGTGTTCTTAATCACTCTGGTACCTTGTTTTAGCAGTACACAATGTATGTTTAAGGATTCTCCTCAGGCTAAGTAACTGCTGTTTAGTAACAAATTTTCTTGTTCCTAACCAGTAAGCAGTGCTTTTAGCGATATTCTTTTGACTCCAGAAGTATTGCCAGAAGGAAGGATGATTTCCATTTCAATTAAACGTTAAATTGAAGGGTGGACAGAGGATGATAGGGATTTAGCAGAAGCACGCACGTCAAACAACTTACTCCTCACTAACCTACTCCTCACTAACCTACATGAGGTTTTAAATTTTGGTCACAGGTCAGAAGGATTTCAGTCATGAGTAATAAGGAAACAACAAATTTACACTATTTGAAAAGAACTAATGTTGCCTGATAGAGATATTTCAATGACAGAACTGCTCATCTTCAAAAATAAGCAGCATGATTAAAACAGCTTAAATGAAAACCACCTTGCTGCAGATTTGACAGTCTCTGACTGAAAATTTCAATAAACCCAAGTATTTATTGAAAACAAAATAAAAAATACAAGCATTTAAAATAATTCCATTTTATCATGTCACCATAAAACCAGAAAAAGGAAGAAGTCTTGTCATTGTTCTATGTCTCTCCTGGAAGGTGGGGGAGACGTATTTTAAGTCCTTTTATGTAGTTTTCTTACTCATTTCAGCGTTTTGGTTCTTCATATACTGATGGTTTACAGATACGTAAAAACTTGTATTTCTCACTTCTCGTAAGTTCAAATAGGAAGATGTAGCTGAGAGAGAGTTACATGTCATCTCTATCCAGCAGAAATGGGATTTCTTTGCTAAGCTCCTAAACTTCCAAAATTCCTTAAGTTCTTACCAGCTTTATAAACTTAATACTACTAAATGTCATCTTTCCAGCAATGCAGGAAAGCAGGAAGCAATGCAATACTATCAACCCACAGGTTAGCTTTAAGAATCAACTTTGCATATTTTTGAACACTGTCTTTTAGACCAAACACAAAATGAATCTGCTGAAAAACGGGTTCAGTTGTTTGGAGCAATGTGCGGACTGCTTGCCAGAATCTACTGCTATTCACAAAGAGTACTACTAAGAGGGATACCTCTGAGCCTGAGCAGAATTAGAGGTAAATACCTGTACCTCCTGCCACAAAGGAATGGCACAGTTCATTGGTGACTGGTCTAAGGTAAGACCTGCACAATACAACACTAAACCCCAAATACACAGTAGAAAGAAAGGAGAAATACACAGAAGGGAGTAACTCCTCTGGAACTGTCTACATGGAAGCAGTAGGTAGCACTTCATATTTCTACCAAGTACTGGCTGTAACTCAACAGGAAGAAGGGATATTGTCCCCAAGCAAAGTCCTATTCGACATCAAATGGAGAGCTCAGCAATTGCTCCTTATCACACAAACTGACAGGTTTGCATTTTCTGCTCATATAACACCCAGCGTTAAACTGCCAGGCTAGGAATGGGGAGAATTATCCAGCCACTCCCAACCAGTAGAGACTAATGGGATTTTTTATGTCCCCTCTTAAAGGAATGATTTTTTTTCTACAAGTGCCTAGCAATTTCTATTTGATAAATTCTCTGCTAGTGCTAAGGGCTGGTGATGTGTTTTACCTGCCCTCACATCTTTCCAAAGGTTCACATAGCTATTACTTCTGACTTTTGCTATTTTTGTTAAGAGAGCTGAGAACTGCTTTACATCCTTGTCAGTACAAGTAATGAGCCCATACGATATCTGTACAACATCCAGTTCTCTCATTTAGGAACCCCAATAACCTTTCGGGTCCAAGTTTCCAACCACTGATTTCCCCTAAGCTCCTAGTGAGGAACTGCTCTCCCCACGATGGTTGTATTTGGTGGAGTAAAATGTTCAAAGGATACAGTTTTCTATTATATACATAACCTCAAATGTTCTTGTGAGTTATTTTGTAACGCCAAACTACTTTTCTAGAATGTTCAGGCCCATGTAGGAACTAAAAAATACTCATTTCAATACTAAAAAAACCCCAAATCCAACAAACCTGACAGAACTCCACCATCCTCAATACATAACTGAACATAAGCATAACAAATGGTATAGAAAAATAGAAGTGGTACAATAGCAATGGGATTGTAATCATTTCATATTTTTGATTCAAGTATTAGGATAGAATCTGATGGCAGGACTTGATCAGTGTAAGTTGCCACAAACCATGACATAAAGAGCAGAGTTTCCAAAAGGAAAAAAAAAAAAGAAAAGAATAGGAGATTGTCTGTGACGGGAATCAAGACCTATAAACAGGAAAAATGAAGGGGTGGGGGGGTTGTGTGCGTGTGAGCATGGCACAGCATGAGAAGTACTTTAAAAGGATACCAGTCATTCCAAGTCTCCGTTCCAGACAAACAAAAAAGGTATCTGCACTGCCTACCTTTTGTACCTGAAAATTTGAAGGCTGGATCACCTCACAGAGACTTTTTTTATAACCATTGTAGAGACACAGGCTCCTGTAGAGGAGCAGTGATTTTAAGGACACTGAAATATTTTTTTTTAAATTCCTAACGTTTAGCAGAAAGTTTAGAGCAGAAAGACATCTTTCTGACAACAGGGACTAGCATAATGAGAAGAGAAGGGCACATAACCCTGTTGTCATCCCCTCACCCCAGCAATCAAACTGCTTGCCAGGAAGAGTCAGATAGCCTGGCAGAGTTAGATACGTAGAAATTAAGCAATGTGAATATATCCTACTTGTTAACTTTGAAACCTGCTGTAAAGGCAGAGCAGCTCCAAACAACGCAAAATATGAACAGGCTACAGAGTGCAGATTTTAAATCTCTGAAACACAATTTATGGAAGAAAACAAGAGACTTCTACTCAACTGCTGTGCCAGTCAAGCTAGTGTCCTTTTAAAATAATTCCCTAGTTTAAACTAATGACATTTATATTTGGTAATGGACTTCAGGTGGAATTCATCTTCCAAATTTAGACATCCATCTGGGGGTGAGATGAATCATGCAGTGAAAGTGCTTATTTCTCTCTACTGACTATAACGGGAGCTCATGTATAGGCAGCCAAAGCTGGCATTCACCAACCTGTCTCCTGACAGCTAATGCACAAGTTTAAGTGGCATGGCATGCCTAATGGTCATTTTCTTCCACTGACTCAAAAAATCAGGCTAGAAAAGTTGTCTTTCAACAGGGTGAGAAGCAGCACTGCCACAAATTAACAACTGGAATTAGCGTAAGTTGTATGTAAACATTAGCACTCATTATTTTCCCCCTGCACAACAGATAGATGTCTGTTCATGGAAAAATAAGCACACCTTTCAAATAAAACCACACACGCTTCTGACATCTTTGTACAAATCTTGACATCTTTGAACATGAAATAATTATTTTAAAATAATGCAACCACATAAGGAAAGCTATCAAGAAGTTCACATCTTCAGATAATGATGTCTAACTGCATGAAAATATTTTACGAAGTCTAATTCCTTAACCTCAGCCTAAACTTCAAAAATATTTCTACAGAAAGCAGGAACTAAGGATTCAATAATCAGTGACACAGTAAAGTGACACTACTAAATCAAAATAATCTATTATGATTGAACCAAACAGTTAAAACCTGTTATTTCCAGAGCTGCCACCTTCATAAAAGGAACAGGGCAGCTATACTAAACAGCAGTCTCTTGTTTCAAATAGTGTGAAGATTCTCAAATGGAATATTGCTGTCCAACACAATATTACTTCTTAATTTACAGGTAGAGAGGTCTCTTGATTATTTCAGTAGTCATTAGAGACATAAAGAAATATATTTTTATCAATAAGCAAATCTGAAGGAGGAAGTGCAATACAAAGTCACCGCAAAGGAGTCAGAAGAGAGAGCAGAAATAATCTGCCTACAGTCAGCCCATGCCATGCATTTGTTTGACCTATACACACTCAAAAACACCTCTTCCTTAGAACATCCATTACATGACCAAAATGTACTATGCACCAGTAAGAGGATAAAGTCTTACGAAATTAAGCCATTGACTGACACGTACCTGCAGTTCTATCCCTGGTCTGAACACGATTGGATTTTATATTTTGGAGATTTTATATTTTGGTGGCAGGCACCAGGTCTCACAAAGAAAAGAATATGTAACCATTGGCCCTAAAACACCCCTTAAATATCTTAGCACCCCGGTGTGGGCCACAGTTTGAGTGCTACTGCTGGAAAGGATTCTGGAAAACTGGTAACAGAGAAATAAAAATAAAAAAGGGGCAGGCTTTGAAACAAAGTAATGACCGCACTAAGCAAGATCCAGAGGTCCTTGTCCATTCCAATATCCTCTTACTAACAGCAGCCAAGAGTGAAGCATGTAAGAATACAATAAATACACAGCAATGCTTCCCCAGAATATTCCTTGATCCCCCAACAGTTTGCAGAAGCAGGATTTCCTGAACAAGAATAGGTAGGTATTTGATGATTCTTCCATGAAACAGTAGTTTCCCTCTACACTGATGTAATGTTTAGACTCCTTAAATTCCCAAGGAAAGAAATTCTATAGCTTAATTACACGTTCTGTTGGGAACCACCTCCTTTTGTCTGTTTTCAATTCATCAGCTGCTATTTTCATTAGATACCTCTTAGTGTGCATGCACTAAAAAAAGACAGTGAATAAACACCCCCTATTTTTGTCCCATTGGTTGCTGAACATTTAACAGGATTCTGTCACATCACTTTTTGGTCACCTTTTCTACCTTAACGAATTCATGCTGCTCCTCTTACAGAAATTGTTTTGTATTTCAGATTTTCTCTTCCTTAAAACTTCAACTATGTTCTTTTTGCGGTGATGACAGGGATAGGTGTAAGCAGGGCAAAACTACGCAAGATGATCAAATTTCTTAAAACTTGTAATTATTCTCCCTTTCTTTCTTTATTCTCCCTTTCTTTCCTAACCATTTCTAGTGGCAGTAGTCAGCTTTAAGCTCATCTTTTTAGATGAGAAGGCAAGCTTGTTCCTCCCCAGCTCCAAATGGAACACATGAAGCAATTTATGGCAAATTTCATCTGCCATTTTAACATCTGGTTGCTGAGCAATGTCGAGTCCCTGTATAATGCTAGGGTCTGCCTTTGCATCTGCTACCCATCAGTAAAGTCTGCGAGCTCACTTTTCTTCTATTCACCTTATTAACTTGAACATGTTCTGTTAACATAACTCTGAAGAATTATTACCTTGAGCCCCTCTCTACTCTATTTACTCCAACTCTTCTTATATTTTAGTCATTAATTTAGCCACATAAAATCCTTTCCCCCTATCCTGTGGCTGCTTAGTTTCTTCACAATTCTTTGGTGGGGGTCCTAGTCAAATGCTTGTTGGACATCCAAGGAAACTGCTTCTGTCAGATCTTTATTCAAGTACTCGCCTTCAAAAAACCTTCAGCAAGTCTGAAAAACATGACATCCCTTCACAGCAGGCTCTTAACTCTTCCTCAATACATCATGTTTATCCACGTTATTTTCATTATTATTATTTTGACTGATTTACTTGGAACAGATGTCAGGCTTAGTAATCTGTAGTTCCCCAGATCTGTCCTGAAGCCTTTTTTTAAAAGAGTGGCACACACAGATTAGGACACTATAGATCACACATACATGAATTTATATCTTAGCTAAAGCTAAAGCTATCTTAGGTGTTGTATTTGTTGCTTACTGTCTACAGTAGAATGATCCTTGCTTGCTTGCTGTTTGGAAAGCTGTACTTCTAAGTGCAAAGCAGGCCTCTCTAAAGAGGTTTTCTTTCCACAGAAGGTTTAAGCATTTTCTTTAGGAAGATCAGTACACGATAAAGATTTACTGTAACAGTAATACTACAAACATTTGATTGCATCAAAAAGCCTCTCTTATCTTTCCAGCGTGTAAATAATAGTTCCATAAATATATGCTCCTGTGCAGCAGTAGCCATTCAACTATGTAATAGCTGTCCTAATTACCAGAAAACACAAATGAGCTTGTGAAGACACAGTAATTCATTTGCAAATGAGACAGCATTCAAAGAGAAGTAAAACTTTAAACATCTTTCTGGAATTGAGAACTTCTGTAGAAATTACAGCCAATAAGCAGGCAACTTGAGATATGGACTAAAACAATGTGCACAAGTATTTTTAGGCTCACCAATTGTGTGAAGCTGCAGTTCTGCAACACAAAGTTTCTAAGTGCCATCCATCTAAGTTTCAGTTTTAAATTCACACAATTTTTCTTCAGTGTAGTGCGGACTTTCATCTCTTTTAACTCACAAGTCCAAAGACAAAGAGTTGAAAATTAGTCCTACAGACTGATCAAGTGCTTTTCTGTGGTGCAGGCTCAAATGCTAGCTTCATTGTGACCGTATTTCTACTGACAGGATGTTAAGGTTAAACATAAGAGTGTATTTAAATCCATATGCAACTGTTTCAGCTCCTTTTTCACCTCTGTATTTTGCATGAGTCTAATAGAAGCTTGCAGTTCTAATACCAACAGAAGAGCAGCACGGATCAGTCAATTCAGTATGTTTAAGTCAAATGGAGGGAGAAAATAGAAAAAAAATTATCAAAATTGGAAAAAAGACCATTGGAGCAAGCACAGTGTTCACATCCTACGTTTTTACAGCATTAACAAGAAAAAAATTACCCTAATTACAGATGTTGAAAAAACACCTTTCCAAATATGAGATGAAAACATTTCCTTGTCTTAAAGCCTCTGGTGCTGCTCAGCCTTCCAGGCAGCAGGAAAGTTAACAGCAGCAAAGTTAACAGCAGCAATCCCAGTGCTGCTGCGGGAGTGAGAGGACACAGCTGACAATAAAGCCTTACACAGCCTTGATATTAATAGCAGAAAGCTAAGACAACCAAGAGAACAATGCAGTTGCAAAGAGTTTTCTCCCCTCTTCCCAAACTGTCATAAGAAAGCTGGGAGGAACAAACAAACAAATTTGTCTGCGAAAACAAACAAAAACATTCTGCCTTTCGACACCTGTATTTTGTTTCATTTCAACTGCCACACTTACTGGTTTGGCTCTCTTAAACCATTTAATGAAAATCATGTAACAGCTGAAACTGGAAGGGACATCTGGAGGATGCCTACCCCAACCCCCCTGCTCAAAGCATGTCAATGATAGCAAGTTGCTCAGGGCTGTGTCCAGCTGGGTTTTGAGTTATTGCCAAGGATGGAGAATCCACAACGTTTTTCGGACCACCTGTTCCAGCGATCTATCACCCTTATCATAAAAAACCCCTCTCTTTCTTCTCATGTTTAAATGGAATTTCCTGTATTAAAATTTGTGCCCATTACTTTGTGCTATCAGCAGAAACTACTGAGAGCAGCCAGGCTCTGTCCTCTTTATTCCACCCCATTAGGTTATTTACACACATAGGGTGCTCCCAAGCATTCTCTTCTCCAGGCTGAGCAATCCCAGCTTTCTCAGCTTCTCCTCATAAAAGAAATTCTCCAGACCCTTAGTCATCTTAGTGGCCCTTTGTTGGACTCTCTCCAGTATGTCCATGTCTTTCTTGTACTGGGGAGCCCAGAAGCACACAGCACTTGAAGCGGGGCCTTACCAGCGCTGAGTAAGGGGAAAGGATCACCACTCGGATCTTCCAGTAACTTTTCCTAATGCATCCAGAACACTTCTGGCCTTCCTTGCTGCAAGCATACATTGATGGCTCACACACATCTTTCCCACCAGGACCCCGGTGTCCTTTCCTGCACTTTCTTTTCAGCTGATTGGACCCTATCACATACTGGGGCCTGGAGTTGTTCCCCCCCCGGATCACTGAACTTCCCATTACTGAACTTCCAAAGGTTCCCATCAGACAATTCCTCTGTTGATGTCCCTCCGGATGTCAGCACAACCCTCTTTGGTCTATCAGCTCAGCCTGTAAGCTTGCTGAGGGTGTACCTCTGTGCGACCCCCAGGTCAGTAACAAAGGTGTTATACACAGGATTGGCTCTGAGATTGGGTACTGAGCCCCGGGGTACACTGCTAGTGACTGGCCACCAGCTTTTCAGCCACTTGTGACGTTGTGCCACTGATGCCAACCCTTTGAGCCCGTCAGGTCAGACAGTTTCCAGTCGCTTTCACTGTTCACCCACCTGGCATGCACTTCACTGGTTTGTTTATAAGGATGCTATGGGAGACCGCACTGAAAACCTCACTGAAGTCAAGATAAACAATGTTCCCTGCTCTGCTCTCATCTACCCAGCCAATCTCATCACACAAGGTGGTTAAACACGATTTCTTCTCCATGCTATGTTGACAGATCCAAATCAACGTCTTGTCTTTCATATTTGAAAGTTATTCTAGCATCTGTTCTTCATCTTCTCCAATCTAAGCTTTTGTTTCGGTTTTTTTCTTTGGATGTCTACAATACACTTACTAATAGTTGTACATCTACTAATGGAGATGTCCCTAAAACAACTAACAATTTCACAGCACTGCTTAACAAACTACTTATTCTAGCCAGGCACTGAAATAACAATGCTTCTTTTTTTCTCCACAAATGTATGTAAGCTAGTAGCAATGTTGTTGCAGCTGTAAGGGCCTAATGACCTCAGAGAAGCATGGAAAACACCCTCCTCCCCGCCCCCAAATATACTCACTACTCACCACCATGCCCTTAAGAAATTTTCTCTCCTTTAAACTGAGTATTTTGTTAACAGCATCCTTTCTACACATTTAGGATAATAACCATATTTTGTCAGGCTTTTGACAGAAATAACTTATTTTCTCAGACTTCCTGGCCTTGCTGAAACAGAAACATCAGCAATTCCAGGGGGCATCTTCTCCACATGTCTTTTTTTAACTTTTTTCACCTTCTCTCTTCCCTTCAGAAGTGCCGTGAAGAAATATGAGGCCTCAAACTATGCTTAGAAAAGGTCCATCCGTACACTATCAGGGATGAAAGAAAGCACAGCACTAAACCCTCTGCACTCAAGTGATGGTGTACTTAGAAGGTAAGCATCCTTTCAACCTCCACTAAAACTAAAAACGCATCAAAAAATTTTGGCCACCAAAGAAGTGATGCAATTTTCATAAATTCTGTCCACTTTTAAACAATTCCAGGTAATGGATAATCCAGTAGCTGGCTTGGCTAAATGGTAGCTCAGCTCTGTAAGCACTACAGTAATGACAGGCTACAGTTGTGGTTTTACACTGTATTATACATCCAACTAAGTGTTTCAAACACACGCTGTGGCATTCAATGGAACTGGAAGAGCAGATTACAACGTGAATCCTGTATTCTTTCACCAGTTGAGCAATGCACTGCCAAAAAGGAGTCCATTTTAAAAGCCGTGTTGTATGTTTGGCGCGGACACGTCCGCTATAGCTCTGACAGACCATGGACAATTGTCTGACAACCACTTTTGGGGTACTAATGCTCTCTGCAGCCCAGTGATTGACTAAAATATTTAAAACAATTTTTGACATAGTCCAAATCAGATTATAACAATTCTCAAGCATCTGATGCTCTGGGCCAATGCTAGTTGACAGAACCCATTTAAAAACTCTTTCACACCCATACAAAGTTAAATCAACTTGGCACTCACTCTAGTAGGCAATTGTCTCCTTAAAGTATGAGCACTATTCATCCAAGTGAATCGCTGCATTAAGGGGGCAGTTGGCTGGCATGGGGAGGACCGGACTGACTGACAATGCGCCTTAGTCACAAAGAAGTTGCAGCAAGACTTTCTAAAAACCAAAAAGCAGTTAGGACTGTGAATAGATGAAGCAGGCTGAAGACACAAAAGTACAGGATGTGTCCAGGAAGATGCCGGTGCTTCAATAAGCTTCCTAACTATGACTAATCTTAAAACAGTTCTCATGTCTTGTTTTGTAAATTTAGCATCTCAAGTTTTCAGAGAATTTCAGTTTACTATTTAACCCCTTAACACCAGCTAAATATTGCAGCAACAGTTACTTGTAGAGGGCTTTTTTTCCAGAGGTATGTATGCTAAACAGCTAAGAGCTCTGTGAAGCTTCCTAGGGAGGGGATTTTATTTCACCTCTGAAATATTAATAAAGAAATGTGGGGCAGCATTTAAGGGCTCATTCTCAAATTATTCTAAGGAGATTACAATATTCCCATCCCCCTTCCCCTTGTGAAATTTCAAAGAGAAAGTACAGGAAAGCCATACAGAAAATGCTTAGGTCATAATAATCACACAGACAGTTGAATTATTTCATGATTCCAACAGATACCAGAAGCACTGAAAGAAAAACTCGATACGCAAGAGCGCAAATGATAGATTTATAACAAGTATAGCAGAGTATTACATAAGTAATCAAATCACTACATTTGAGCTCATTTGTCAAAATATTATTTCTTCATCATTTGTGTACCCAATACAGATACCGTTGTGTAGAGCATTAGTGAAAGATGCCAAAGGCACTACTGTCTACTGTGGAACTCAATGGGATAACTCCAGACACCACTAGCAAACACATGGGATAACATCCAGACCAATTTTTGGTGTAAATGAATTACCCTCTTCTCACCTCAGTAAGACTACATAAAGCCACTCAGCATGCCAGCCTGAGGCTGAAAATACAAACGAGGCTCCCCAAACCTCACACAACTAGTCATATAAAGCCTACTAGATTTAAACAACAATTTAAACAGATTCCTTTGATCTACTTAAGGATAAACTACTCAAAAGTTCGCTGGCTGTTTACCAAGTGTTTGTTTTCTCATTATAATTCTTAGGCCACACAAACAAAAAAGTTCATAAAGAGATTCTAGTTTCTGAAAAATATTTGCAGTCAATGTTAAGTGACATGTTATTCACTGCTCAATGCAGTGAACTAATATAACTGTACTATCTAATTGAAAAAGGGAAAAAATCTTTGATTCAACTGCTAAATTAACCTAGCTGTTTGAGCTAACAGATCCAATTTCACTGCCTGTTAAGGCAGGCAACACTTTCTTTGTCTTCATTTTATACTCTAATGAAGTCTACTTCAATAGAGTTGCCTCCACTTATCCCAGAGGACAATTTAGTCCTTTTGTGTAAAGCTAATCCAGCTCTCCCTGAAGTCAAGGGGAATTTTGCACTTGACTTCAGTGTGAAAAAGGATCACATCCTAGAATAGCAATGCTAAAATATCTGTGAATAAAAAGAGGTTCAGATTTTCCAGTTTCCTAATTAGCCCAAAAAAATACCACAAACAAAGAAACAAACTACTCTGAAAGAAACCTTTAAAAAAGGAAAATAAAGTCTAATTTCCATTTCAGTTTAAAGCATATGAGAAGTTATTTTATACGGTAATGTTTTTAAAGAGAATTATCCCATTCACATATTCTGACTGTAAAACTGTACGATCTGCATCTGCTTTGGCTTTCAGTTTCAGGCGAACTCGATGGAAAAGTCAAAATCCACCAAATCTAGGAAATACTTTAAGAGAAGCAACAGTTAATTGGCATGGTTTCCAAGCTGTAGAAATCCTGCAGCAGTAACACTTGCAAACTTTTCAAATTTTCCATCAGAGAGGTCAGGGTTTCCCCAAGAACATCTTAGGCTGTGATCAATCCACTGGCTCAGAAGTTTTTGCAAGTTACTCTGTTGGCCTAAATATGATTCGATTCTATCACATAAATTACCTGGTTACCTGGCTACACTGTACTACACATAATGCAGTAAACAATGTTTACTTCAAACTATTTGTATAACAGCAAAAATAGAGTACAACAGACCTATGAAGCCAAATTAAGTCATATGCTGACTGATCATGTCAAATATAGTTATAATAGTAAGTCACCCTTCTGACGGCATTTTTAAAATATTTAAAGTGGAGAAAAATAATTTTTTTTAAACTGAGATTTTTATAAAGACACAGATTTACTTTTAGGATAACCTATACTGAATTTAAAAAAATATTCAAACTACGTTGTTAGCTACTAAAACTTTACACAAATTTAAATCACCAAACTGGCAGAGCTCATCCATAACCACCTGAAATCAGAATTTGAATACCCAAATATCTAAAGTAACATAAGCTGTTGCAAGTGTAAAGAATACTTCACCCCTCAGTGTTATGTAGATACTGGTTGACTAGAATCTTAGAAACATTTAGGGAAGACAAGGTTAAATGACAGACGAGAGATTTTTTTTGTTTCTATTTTCAAAGGAAACAAAACCTTGGAAGTAGGAGATCTATCCAATCTAATGCCTTAGAGGTTGTGGTCACCAAAAAATTATTCACAAACTAAAGCTAATATTCCCTTTTGCAAATAAATCTATCAGATTTAAAAAAAAATGTGGTTTGCAATAGCATTATTGCCCTCTATATCCTTATCTAAGAAGCAACATATTAACTTGTACTTTAAAATGTAACACTGGTTATTTATATGGGTTTCAATCAGAATTTCCACTGAAATGCCACTGAACACAAACTAGAAAGAAAACAAATTGTCTTGCATAGAAATTGCACTTTCATTGCTTAAATAATTGTATATATAGCTTAAGGGAATTATTAAGACACTTTATTATTACATTAAATATACGCACAAAAAATCCATGCCCCTGGCAAAAAGGTAACAGGATTAGTGTAAACCTAATATGTAAGAGTCAATATATTTTACCGACTAGTAAGGCTCAACCTCTTTCTTTGGGAAAAGAACGAAGAATCACAAGTGTAAATCTGAGGTAAAATAGTAATTTAAAATAACCATATAAAATAAAAGTGTCATCCTTGTTAATGTAAGTCACGTATTAACTTAGCTATGATTTCACCATGTATGCACCAGATTTAAATAGTATTCTGATGGTATGTCAGACCTAAGCAAAAGGCAAGGGGAGGTAATCAAAGAGCTCTAGATCTAATAACCAATGCAAATGAATTCCAGAATATTTAAATACACCTACTATGCATGAACAAGTCAAACGTTTCCAGGGAAATAATTTTTCATCTATAAACTAACACTTGTCTCATTTTACGTACATCATGATAGCCTGAATCAATCAGTTCTATGATTTCTACAATGTACAAGCTACAAAATAATTCCTAAAATGAAAAAGAAGATCGATATCTTTAGCAAATTACATAATGTGCAGTTATTCAGCAAGATATTTTGAAAGCTTATCACTTTATATAGCCTCAATCACTATGATTTATGAATTGTGTTGTGTGTAACTGTACTTAAAATACAGTACAGAATTGTACTTGAAAGTAAAAAAAAGGTACCCATATTACTATTGCATCCTAGCCTCTAAAGCCATATACAGTTAGCATTTAATTTTTGTGTGTTCTGAAGTCGAGAATTTTGTACTTGAATTTTGCTCTCTCACCTAGAACCACAGAAAAACAACAACAAAAACCAAGCGAACAAAAAAAACCCTTAAAAACCCACCAAACAAAAAGCCTTTTTTTACCACCAACTACAGAACGTTAATACAATGCCTACTTCTCAGGCTTGAAAAAGCAAACACTACTCAAGAAAATTTCCCCAACTGACCAGTAGTAACATCTCAGGAAATATCCTTGTTTTCCCTTCTCTTTTCTTCACGGGTAATTGTTTCCAAAAGGAATACTATTTTGCTCTATGCTGTAAGTGTTCCTGAATAGAATATTTAACTTTACTATGAAAATAGAATTCAACATGGCTGTCTACGGTGAGACTAATATACTCTTTTTCTCTCCCTAATGAGTGTTTTTCAGTTAGGTATGGATGAACTGATCTGGCCAATACTATTATAACCTTTAATCATCCTTTAAACAAATATTTAACACCAGTATCAGCTGAACAAACCCATCCCTCTCTTTGCTTTCAGGACTTCGTCAATCTATTAATGCAACTTCTGTTCTAAAATATATGTTGAGGGAATCCCAAAAATACAAAACCAAAGAATATACCTTGGCAAAAATCCCATATATCACATGTCTCAGAAGCCAGAGAGCACACTTACATTTTAAGATATTACTGCTGGAAGAAAATCTGAATACTTTTTATTTAGGACAGGCAGAAGCAGAAGTGCCATCTGTGTCTCACAGAACCCATTCTGAAAATTTCCCTCTAACTAAACTTCCAAGAACTTTTACTTGAGACATTAAGAATTTATCCTGAATGGAGTGGATTAAAAAAAAAAAAAAAAGAAATCAAGACAACAGATATTTGCCTAGATAGACTCCGGTCTGATTTATAACAACTGCTGTTTTAGTGGGCTTTAGTTAAAGAACATGTGCATCAAAGAGAAGCTCTGTTCAGATTTAGGATAAAAAACCCCAATCAATCAAGAAAAATACAGCTCTTCCATCCCGATTCAGTAAGGGACAGCCTTCTTTTAAGAATGATACACAGCTCACCTGGCCTAGTCATCACACAAAGCAGAGAACGGTCTTTGCCTTGAGGAACTTAGCTAAGTCTTGCATAAATTTGCATTAGGAAAAAGAAAACAAAAATCCATATTTTCAGGTTCACCTGTCACTAAAGTATTGCAGGATTTCCTATTAGGAGAGATTACGTACAAGCTCATAAGATGCATTACTAAGTATGTTCGCAGGTTCATCAGAGCATCGCTACAAGTTCACAGCTCTAAGGAAATGTGGAGTATTTCAACTGAACTACTCTAATCAGAGCTGGTCACAAACACTAAATATGGAGTATCAACAAAACACCAGAAGTCACAAAATGTTCTGCTAGCACGTTCTGTTTTCAGCTCAAGAAGGTACAGGAAGAAGGACACAAACCACTTGCTTTTATCACCATAAGCTTTCCTCCCATTTCATCTCACCCTTGCTTAGTCCTCACATGAATATAAATGCCGTATCTTTACAGATTTTTAAAATGCAAACCTTGCTACTAGGTTTGGTGCAGATCTGTAATTTTTAAGATGTTTGGAGACCCCTGTTTTATACAAATTTCAGACCTGAATGTCACACTTAATTCTGTGTTTCTCACAGACTAATTCTGATCAACTTCTAACTGAAGCGCTACACATTTTTTCTGTTAATATTCTTCTGAAGACCTCAGTTTGGGAATCAGTAATATAAGGTTTTTATCTCCAACGGCAGACCTCCAGAAAAACAGATCAAAATCAAGGCGAAGAAAGGAGATACAAGAGAACTAAAAAGATGTATGACTAATTTTGGTGATTTGTTTTAAACACTTTACAACGAAATACAGAACTTTGTGTTTATTTTTAAATTTCCTCCCTCAACCTCAGCTTCCTCCCTAAGTTTGCCAAACAAATGCTAGTTTCAGATAAATGCGTGCTTTGAAAACAAGAATATTTTCTAGACATTAATTCCGTATTCATTTTTCAGTGGAGCATACTTTGACTAAAACCTTAAAAGCATTGTTCATCTGTGAGGCATATGTTAAGCTAAGCCTATTGCAAGGCCAGTTCTTACGAATTAGACCAGAAGTCCACCAAGCCCAAACAACTCTGAGTCGGACCAGAGGTTCACTACAGGCCCACACAATCTGAAACGCTGGGCGATACTGGATGCTAGAAGGGAGCCTAAGAACTAGGAAAGCCTGTGCCATGCTATCCTTGGTGCAGTCTTTTAGCTTCTGGACTTTAGGGTACTATTACTGGCAAAATAAAGTATTTATGTTGAACAAGCTGAGCTGGTAAAAATCAACCAGAAACAGGAGGAGTATGTAAAGAAAGAGAAGGACTTTGGGGGGTTTTTCTTCTACTCTTCTGTGTTTACAAGTGTCAGTCATGACTTTAGTTTCCAATAAAATGTTCTTGAAAAGCAAGAAGATACACATAACAACTGAGACCTGTTTTTTCTTTGCCACATTTTAAGCATAAATATTAATGTTGTTATCTAACCATACTTAAAATATCTTATTGAAACTGGATTGTTCACTATTAATTTGTTTTAAGTCTTCCTTTCCTGGCTGACTGCCAAAACAGTTATAATGCTATACAATTGCAATACACAAGAGATCCATAGCACCCTCTAATTACTCTTTAAATACCTCACACAAGCACTGCCTTTTCTTACAATTGTGAGGCCATTAGGTAGGGTTGAAAATTTCAAAACCTTTAGCCCAGATACTTTATTTTACTTCTGAAGTTTGCATGCACCATCAAAACATTTACCTGAACTATGGGCAAACATTTGGAACACGGACATCATCCTCCACTCCAACCCTTCTTTGCTACACAGCTGTCAGTACTGGGAAGCATGCCTGAGACCTGACTGCACTTCTACTCCGTAATTCACATCATGAATAAAACACTATTACTGCCTCAGTTTCGCAAGACTAGAAAGTGCTTTGGGCATGTGCAAAGGAACTTAACCCTACTAAATCAAACTCCTCCAATATGAAGGCTGAGTTTAAATGTCTGATTAACGCCACAAAATTCTCCTGAAAGTTTCTCCAAAACACAGTTAAAGGCCCTGATCTACAAAGATTTACTTACATGGGTGTGTTTACTTAACTCTCAACTTCACTGTTAAAGGAATTAAATAAAGTTATTCACTGTTGTAAGCCTGGTCTAGCTAATCCTAAAATTTGAGCTAAAAGGGTTCATCACTTCTGAAGAATCATTTATTTTTCCCAGACTTCTCTACACTTCTGGTGTGAAGAAAACCACAGAAACATCTTAAGCCATAGAAGTTTTTCATTTCCCTGAAGTAACAACTTGAAAGACAAATTATTTGATGTTCAGTAGCACCATCAGAATTCAAAATTTACATAAACATTTAAGATATAGGTGCAGTCAATACTGATACTTATTAGAATCTCATGTAACACTAATATAAAAGCATTTGCCTTCCAAAAATAAAAAGATAAAATACAGCCAGGTTAGCAAAAAAAGTTATCCAATTCCCTACACAACAACTATGAGTGTTCAAGAAGCTAAAATACAAATTATTCCAGTCTGAGGTTTTACTTCCTCAGCATTCTCCAACCATGCTCTATAACATTACCTAATACTACAGTCAAGAAAAATCGAAACAAAACCCCAGTCTTGGCCACAACAGTCAACACAGCCTTAAATGCAGTTAGTGATGATCTCTACAGCAGTATCCCACTGAGCTGTGGGGCTCAGATACAAGCCAAGGCTAGCCAGAAGTCCAGCTCGAGGGCTTGATTTCAGCTGTGCATGGCTTTGGTCCACTGACTTACGGGACACAGCATGAAACCCAGTGCTCTATGCGGTGCCTACCCAAAATGACAACAGAGAGCATTCCCCATCCTATTTCCAGCTATCCTTAACATTTTCAAAGAATATGTGTTTAAATCTAAAGGGAACAAAACTCATGCATAAGTAATACTGTTTACTTATCCAATTTCTAGCATTGTTACTATCATCTTGATCTCTGATCCTGCAATCAGCCGTGCATATTAACTTTACCTAAGGGTGCAGTCCCACCTATTTCACTAACTTACTTTGGTGCCAGTTTCTGGTTTGATGAACTGGCACCATCAAGGATAAATCCCCACAAGAGGAAAAGGCAGTAAGAATGACCTCTTATAACCTAAAATCAAACTTTTCCTACAACTACTTGACAGCATCTTTTCAATATGACTTCTTCCCTGCTAAACTCAGCATACTCATGGGAAGTTGTCCAGGTTTACCTTTGAAACATGGCAATTGATGATACAGTCTGGAACCCTACAGCTCTAATCATTGGTGCGAATGCAGCCAGGGACTGTAGTGATTGAAAGAAGTTCCCATATGGCAACTGTAAAGCAGTTCGTATTTTAAAAAATTATAAAAAATAGTGGTTGCCACATTATGAAATCCATCACTATAAAACAGACTCCTGCTGGCACTCTTGAGGAGAACAGAAATGAAATAAATCCTGAGACTGAGTTATCTACTTGTATTTGGAGGTGGTTCCTCCAGGACAAAAAACTAATCCATTCTGTTACAGCAGTTAGAAAAACTGCAGCTCTCCCTCATGGATCAATCTGTTCCATCAATAGGCACAGGACTTTCAGTACTAGATGCCTGAAACCTTTCAGGAGTACTTCACGGAAACCACAGGCTGTGTACGTACGCATGGAAGGTGTCCTACCTGAAAAAGGCTGCCTGATGCGACACAGCAGAATAAGGACGCGTTCCTAAAGTCATTTTTCTGTTAGTACTGACACCAAATTTTAAATTAACATCAAGGTATCTTACTCAAACTGTGATCAAAGTATGTGGCAAAACAGTTGGATGCAAGTAGGGAATATGGATGAAAGAACGTTTTTCTTTTAACTAACGTTTTGAACACAAGGAATTATCTACTGAAAATATACAGCTTTTGTCCACAGGCAGCACATATGGAAAAGTAAAACCATGCAGCCAGTTTGTTCATAAAGTAAACTTTGACCACATAATCTGACATGTGCCACACCACAGACTTTCGTATTGCTGTCACATGACGGCCATGATTTATCAGACCAAACAGAATGACAATTTCATTCTTCAGGAGCTGCAGAAGTGCACAAAGCTCAAAATAAAGAGCATTTCTTTAGCGCAGAAGAACAGTTCTCTGCTCTGTTGCACGAATATTGATAAAAACCCCTAAACTGTGAAGTTTTTCAATAATTCCGTTACACAGTATGCAGCACACTGAAAATGTATTAAGTATTTTTCCAGCTATTTCAAAATAATGCAACAATTTCAGTATACTTTCAATTCCATTCATTAGTTTTGTAGTCAAAGAACTGTTGTTGAGTAACAAGTATTTCCTTGAAAATCTCTCTTTATAATATAAAATATAGACTAAAGCTGCCTTGGGCTCACCACTTTCATTCCAGATGGAATGGTACTGGAGTCCAAGCATTAAATAACTATCGAAAACTGGACCAGTAGCTCTGCAAGCAGCAAAACCAGGGAGGCCCCATTTCCTGCATCAATTTCCAGCTTGAGGTAAGCGTTGCCATGAACTCTTTGGTGTGCAGGTTAAGAGCTCTGCTCTACCTGGCTTCCTTACTTTCACAAATTTTGTAGAAACTGCTCACCTGGGAGACCTCTGCTGCCAAATTTACTTGAAATTGGCTAAGAGCCAGAAGAGTTACTAGAGGGACTGAAGGCACACAGAGATTATAGTTCTATTTGAGCTGCACCAGCTAAGGAAATAAAGCTAACAAAGCACATGAAATAATTAATTACTGGCAATTCCTGCTACTAACTACTGTCAGTGCTGGTATCACTGGATCTTTTTCTTTGAAATTCAGCACAAGCACAGTGCCCATGCTGCTGTCTCTGTTCCCATCACAGATGCTACCTTGTCCCAAAATTAACCACAACATCCCGGCTGTGCAAAATACACACAGTCTCCACTCTATGCCTCTGCTCAACAGGAACCTCCTATAGCTAAATTTGCAGGTACACATCAGAAACAAGAGTGGAAGTGCAAGGTTTTGTTGCTTGGAAAGGAAAGGTTCTTACTTCTACGAAGCCTACAAAAACGTGGTTATGGCTGAACTGTACTACCTACCAGAAGAGGTACTGCAAAGGTAACTGACAAGGCAATTTTATCCCTCTTCAAGGTCTGAAGTAAACTTTTGTATCTGGCCCCCCTGCCTAAAGATCAATTTCACTTGCAAAATTTGCCTGAAATATCATTCAGGTGTCTATGAATTATTAAGAGAAAACCAATACACTTTCTTTGTCAACACACTCCAAGTTTCAAAACTGGTTTTGGAACATTCTGTCACTTTAAGAAAACCCAAACATCTGATTTTTAATTAATGACCGGCCTCTGCCTTTGGTTAAATCCAGCAGGTACATCTGAATACACCTTAACAACATGAGGTTCAGAAATAATTCTGTCCTACTTTTCCAAGTGCACCATACCCACAGGCACGCAAGACACCTAGATCCCCATATATTAATACAATAAATAACCATATCATAAACTTCACATATTTGTAATACTGAATATTGGAGAAGAAGGCACGCTAGCCCTTGGCCTGAGCACACAACTTTAAGCACATCAAGCCTCCAGGTCCACACAGAGCAGAAAGTTATGTGCAGACTCCGCAGGAACAGGGGCCTGTGTGTGTCCAACACATTTATTTTTAAACTGTAAGGAAGACAAGGAGCCTTGATGAAGTGTGATGATTGAACATTTAAATTAATGACTCAGAAATGTAAAGCAGTCGTGTCCCAGGCTCGATAAAGGGATATAAACCAGAAGGGGGTGGGGGGGCGTGTTAGAAAAATTAACAGAAAATAAAACCACGCAGGCCAAGCTACAGGCAACTCCCGAATGTTGTCCTTTTACATCCTCCGGCCCCGCGCCGGGAGCGGAGCCGGGAGCGGCTCACGCCGAGCACCAGCCCGGGCGGTGAACGCCGCCACCGCCGGGGAACGAGCGGCCGCCCCGCAGCGCCCGCGGCAGCCTGGCGGGAAGGGGCGCGGGGGGAACCGGGCCAAGAGGGGTCACGGGGCCCTCCCCCCACAAACTTACTCCCCGCAGCCCGCCCCACGCAGCCCGCCCAGCTCAGCCCGGCTCCCGCCCGCCCGACCCCTCGGCCCCGCGGGCACGGGCTCGGGCCCGGGAGAAAGTTGCCGAGAAAGTTTCTGCAAAGGAGAA
>VZTD01005870.1:862337-903308 GCA_013397725.1 Rhagologus leucostigma
CCTCCGGGTCGGGGCAGCGCCTCCACGCCCGAACCGGAGGCCGCAGGGAGGAGCCGGGCGGCCCCCGCGGAGCCGGGCTGGCGGCGGCAGTCCCTCCTCCGCGCCGCTGCGCACCGAGACAACATGGTGGAGGCGTGCGGGGCGGCGCGGGGGCGGCGGGGAGGGAGCCGGGGCTTGCCCTGCCCCACGGCTTGCCCGAGCGCGGCCGCCTACTCCCGGCCTTGGGTCGCGGGGACCCTGGTCGGGTTAGATCTGGGGAAGCTGCTTCTCCCGCCGTGCCGGGCTGGTGAGCTCGGTGAGCCTCTCTTGGCAGAGAAGCTGAACCTGAAACATTCCAGCAGCGGAGCACTTCGGCGTGGTGCGTGAAAGGCGAACAAAAATAACTTTTAAAACTCCTCGCCTAGGCATCTTCAGGTGGGCCACGGCTTAGGCTCGGGACATTTAATTTCTTGTGGGTCAAACAGAAGCAGAACGGCCCTTCGGCAGTGCGGGTGCTGCAGCGGGCGGCGGGGAGCAGCGCCGGCAGCTCGGGAATGCCCAGGGCGGCACCACGGAACAGACTTGTCGCCCAAACACCGAGCAAACAAAGAGCGAGCCTGTAAATTACGCACCAGTAACTCCGGGGAATTTTGTGTTGCGGGTTTCCCGCTCATCGCCGTTCCATAAGTCAGCGTTTCGTATTTTAAGAAATAAAAAATCGGATTTGTGTCAAGGTGGGCTTAATGGAAAAAGGTGGTTCAAATGCATCTAGCCTTCAGAACCGCATACTGCAGGAAAAAGCGAAAGAATAGGAAAAAATCAACCTAACAGCCAAAGTTACTGAAATTTACATGGGCAAATCGGCAGTTCTCATTCAGCATTATCTTTTATTGTTTTCAGCTCTCTAGTAGTCAAATTTAAATCTCTCTACACTTTATTTTCTTTAAAGGCTGATAAAACAGTAATTGTATTGATCACTAATAATAACCTACTATAGTTTAGTCTTAAAAAAAATAATTGAGACAGGATGTCCAATTTATCTTGCAGGCAATGCTGCAGAGTAAAGCCATTTGTATTTTTGAATTTCAGATAAAGCAAATACATGTATTTGGTTTTAGAGCACCATAGATATACTTAAGCAATTAACAAAACACAAAACCCCAAAAGTGTTTTAGATTTGGAGACTCGATACCACAAATTGTTCTCATGTAACCCTGTTAGAGCGGTGAAGTTTATAATTTCCTGTTCAGTCAGAAATCTAACTCACATTATACAGAATTGATTTTTAATTTAAAAAGCGACAGCGAGTTTTACAAATTGACCTGGGCAATGAATTACTTAACATTTTGCAGACTGGTTGAAGCTGTAGGTCTGCCATGGCTTCACAACTCCAACTGGGCTTATGGTAGTCTTGAGTGAGCAAGGTTTGAACTCCAGTATCATTTGAGAGGTTTTGTATACACAGGCAAGTGTTGCTGATTGGTTTATTTTTCAGCACAATGGTAAAACTTGCATATCTGAAAAACACAATGAGACCTAGTTGTCTTATCATCATTACGTTTCCAAACTACTCACTTAAGAAATTTTGCAGCATTGGGCTAAAGCTTCATAGTTGGAGACATACTGGCTCTTGCCAGCTGTCACTGTAATTTGACTTCTGGGTTTCAGGTTCGGTGTTGATGGATGGGATTACACAGTAGTCCTTTCTCATGGCACCTGGCGATGCCTGTGTGGCACTGAAAGGTTTGTTGGGATTCTCAGTTCATCACACCTCTCCTGTTGCTTTCTCTCCTAAAGACTAACGTGAGGAATGGATTGGTGGGTTTCTGGAAGGCTGAGCTATTAACTGTGCCCCCTACTTGCTGTTTTACGTGTATATGTGCTATTGGCTGCCACAGACAGTACTGGGGCTGCACCAGTGATTGACTCTGTCGGTAGTGGACAGACTGTCACGCTTAATTTCAAGCACAGTGTGATTAAAATAGCAGAGCAGTTGGGGAGAAGACGAGCTGACCACTCCCATAGCTGAGAGCAAGCTCAGACTCACAGCATATGGGCGTGAAAGAATAGATGAGGGTTTGAGTCGGGAGTCTTGGAGGCTAGACATGCTTTCATTGCAGTGGAAAAATTGTCTGCTTCTTAAATTGTCATGCACTTGTCACTGATAGTCTGAGTGCTCCTCAGAGTGTTCCTTTTATAAGGAAATGTTGAACAGGTGACTTTAAACGATCAAATTGTTGGTGGTTCAGCCTGATTAATCCTGCACAGGATGGGACTCGGGGTGTCATTGCTATCTCTTGCCTGGCATCCTGCAACCTGTCTGCCACATGTTACGTGGATAAAGCTCCCTTACCGCTGCTGTTCCTGAGTGGGCTCTCAAATGTGTTGCGGTACAGGTGGACTGACACTGCTTGGTGTTCATTCAGGAGACATCAGCCGAAACTAGCACAAGTCTCAGCTGCTAGTCAGGCAAGGCCAGTGCCTACTTCTAGGAGTTTCCCCCCCTTTTATTCTTTTGCTTTAAATTAATATTTTTGACCTTGCTCGGGAAGGAGGAGGGAGGAGCTGCCCTCGCATGCTTTAGCATGGCTGGAATATAGTATAAGAAGCTACTGATGCATTGCTGCCATTTACTGGGTACAGTTTCCCAAATAGCCCTTCAGACAGGCTCAGCGTTCACTAATGCATCATCTGTGTTGCGTGGTTAGTTGCCATTACCTTAATCTTGAAGATTTGTGCAAATAGCCTACGTTTAGGAAGTCATTCTCCATGTACTGTCTTTGAAAATTCTCATAGGTTTGAATTACTTTCTAAAGTAAGTGATCATTTATGTTTATACAATCCTTAATATGTTTGAGTAATTTGAAAAAACCCAAAACCATATGATAGGATCAAGTACATATTATGCCAAATGAGGTATTTTAGGGTGATATGGAGGAATACAGGTGTAAGAGCAGAAAGAAAGAAGGAGGAACAGAGGAATAGAGATGGAGAAAGGCGGACTAAGATATTTCAAGCACTGATGTGGGTTCAGTGGTTTGTGTTGGGGAATACAGAACTTGCATCCTGAGATATTGAAGGAGATGGACAGATTGATTCTCTGAAGAGCTTTAATAGTACATGCCAAATGTTAATCTATGGTACATATGGTAGTAACCTGGAAACATCGAGACATTCTTGAAAACACTTTGTGGGATTGCTTTCTAACAATTCAGAATAAATAGAAAAACACTATAATGATTCATGGACAAACAATTTTTTCTTTTAAAGGAAATAAAAACTTTTGCTGGACCTAAATTAATTCCCTCCTTTGAGAAATAACTGAGGTAGTCAAGACCTCATCCTAGCTATTGCTCTTTAAAAGTGTGGAAAACAATGGTATTTTATAGCAGCACCTCTTAAAATTCGTGTGCAAAGCTCCCATTGTTCATTGTACTGTGTGATCATATTACAAAAAAGTAGTACATCTTGGAATTAGTCACTTGCTTACTTTGAAGCTCTTGGATCAATATTTTAAGAACAGGGTGTTTAGCAAAACATAGGTATTCCTTTTTAATCTCAAATCTATTTCTTTTGAATCTGAATATTCTAAGCATTAGTCGAATAAGTGGGTAGTTTTTGTCATGTTAATTTCTATTTAATGTTCCAGAAGCTATTAATAGAATCATTGATGTTTAAAAGTGAAATATCTTCCTTGGATATAATGCAAATTACATACCAGTATAGTAGTTCAGTACGGAAATGGAGTGCTAAGTAACTGTGTGGTGGATCTGTAATTGTTTCCTATTCTGAAGCAAGTATCCTATTTAAGCCTCATGTTAAACTTCAAAATTTTAAGATGTCCCATTTTGCCTTAAAATGCATCTGCATCTCCAAAGGGCCAGGATCTTTGTGTTTGGTACCCATATCTATTTGTGAGGTTAAGTATTCCGTTCTTTCTCAAATAGCGTTTCTGTTTGATCTTGCATAACATGTCTAATTATTTATGCATATTATACTTCTAGCAAGTATGTGGAGGGTTCTTTTTGAACAAGATTGTTTCAAAGATTGTTTTTGAGCTTACTAAAAGTTATACTTGAAAGCATGTTAGACTTGGAAAACCCTCTATTCCCAAACCTGTTGCTATTTACATTTATGTCACATCTAGTTACATCAGACATGCTGGATTACATTGTATAATGAAAGCCGTATTGCTGTACTCTAATCTTTATCTCTTTATATCCGATCTCCTTTGAATTGCACATGAGTATTGCTTATGGTTACTTAAAATAACTACTGCTTTTGTTTCAAGGGCAGTGCTATATATGATGAACACTTAACACTCAACCCTGCTTTGGCAGCAACTACACATCCTGTGTCTTTGGTTCTTGCGTGATTTAGCTGGGAAGCTTGCACACATTCTTTTTTTATTTTTAATTTAAATTTCATATTTGAAAAATCTGAAACCTGTGAAATCATACATGTTCAGAAAAAAATAATACATTTACTTGTGCCACTGTGCTCTTCTGAGAGATTTGGAATGTACGCCTTCCTCCTCACAAAGCGGGTCATGTACTCTTAGGCAGAATGGAAAGGGACAAAGAGTAGGAGGAAAAGAAGTTTGTAGCAGTAAAGCTGACCTGAACTGGGGTTGGTTTTGACATCACTACCAGAGTCATTCATAGCCTTTAAGAGACTTCTGACCTCATTTGGTAGCCAGTATAGAGAAGCAATTTCTGCTGACTTTGGGAGGCTTGCACATGTACATACTGGTTGTATGTATTTTGTTTTTCTTGTACTGACTACCTACAACATTACTGTGGGAGTAATGCTTAATAATGTTAGTAGCTGCAGAATCCAAAATAATACGGCTTTTAGGGAGCACTGGAAGGGTGTTCTTCATCAAAATGTTCTCTTTTCCAGGGCATCCTGAATTTTTCCTGTTGAACAGACATGCTGTTGTGGTGCTTTTATACATGACTTCATAAAACAAAGCCAAGTAAAATAGAATTAAAAAAAAAAAGAATTCTTATCCTCCTATTATCAGTAGCCAAACCTTGCTTGAGACTCTGTGTGGTCTTTTCCTCTGAGCTACCACCTTGCTTAAAGATGAATAAATTCCTCAGGCTCTGTGAGTGCCCTTTATTATACTTTGATGCTTAACAGAACTTTTGAATTTTCTGTGACAAGTTGTTTTTCCTGCCCTAAAGTTTTGAGGATAATTGTTGGTCATAACCCTGAGGATCAGAAAGCCTTCCTTCTAATTTAGAGATGAATGTGATGAAATTTATTACTTTGGGAATAGTTCCAGGAGAAAAATCATCCCCTCAATCTGTGATGTCAAATAAATCCTTATAATGGAGCTTGGATCAAGATGAGGCTGTTCACTATCACGGTGTTCACCATTACAGGTGGACATAACTGTTGTGCACCATTTAGATATCTGAGAAAACTGGACACCTATCAGATATGTGGGCTTGTTTTCTCAGCATGCCCTCTATTTCTGTTGTTTTCCTCATGACTTTATTTTCTCATCACCGTTCCTTCACGTGGAGGTTACAGTCCCCTCAGGTCTGCTGGTGTAAGTGCAACTATTTTTTTTTCCTATAGTTTTTCAGCTCTGCCAACATGATCTTAGTTTATGTCTCCTAGTAGTTTTCTATAAACCAAGAACATGTTGATGCAGTTTTGCTAGGGAATGATATATATACATTGTCTTGCTCACTGGCATGAGGAAAGAGATAATAACATAGGGAGGCCAGTGACTTCTTATCCCACCTACAGCCAGAAGAGTCTGAATTTTCTGAAATTTCAGAATTTAGGAAAATCCAATGTGATGGCATTAGTAGGTGAGGAGAGGTGGTGAATAGGGAAGACTAGATGACTCTGTTTTCCTGATGTTTAACTGTTACATGGTTCTGCATGGATGCTTTTCAGTTCCCACCTCACTCCAGGTAAATACCCTTTGGTTTCCTTATCACTATCTGCTTTGTTTCCATGAAGCAGCCACAGCCTCTTCCATTCTTCCCTGAGAATCTGTGTCAGGACTGAATGAAGGAGTCATGGAGCTAGCCAAGGTAACAACTACTCAAGAGGCAGCACTTGTAGAAAGCTTGATTCTTAACATCTGAAAAAGACATGAAGAGATGGAAGAAGCCTGGGTTTATTACAAGCAGAGCTTGTATAGTTTCCTGTTTTTAATGATTGTTGGTACTGTGTGTGAGAGTTTTCAGTTGCCTGTAACCACCCAGATTCCACTTTTTGTAGGCAAAGATTGTTCTTGGCAATTGCCTGCCTCACTGCTCTGACACTTGCAAAGTGAAAATCTGCTGCTTTCTCATGTTAGAAGGAAGCAGCTTTGCCAGCTGAGTTGTAGAGCAGCACCTCTGCTTCCAAACTGGACACAGCCAAGTGTCTCAAGTCTCCCATGCAGATCAGGGGTATGTATTTTGCAGTAAGTGTTAATAGTACATCCACGCCTGACCTGACAGCAAGTAAGCCTCTGGACAGTCTCACTTCTCATGTAGAGGCTTCGCAGATCTAAGGTGAATTCTCCAAAAACTCTTATCTGCATTTCCTCTCACAAGCCAAGGAGGTTGGAGATGCTCTGTTCCAAGGCTTCAAAGGCTAAGCCAGCATTTCTTTGTAATTAGGTAGGAACACAGAGCTGGAGCAGACCTCCCACCATGCAACAACTGTTGTGGGAAAATGTTAGCAGCTCTAACCTTCTCCGCCCCTTGCTCAAAAAGAAAAAATATGCGGGAATTAATAAAGAAGAAAAACTGTTTTTGAGTTACTCTTCTCTTGGTTCTGCAGGTTCCTGATTTGTCCTGATGTTTTATCACTGTGCTTCTTGGGCATGTGGCTTTCAGGATTAAAAAAAGGAGCAGAACAGAACCAAACCTGAGCCTCCATTCATGAGTGCTGAAGCTGGTGATGGTACATCACAGCTGCCCAGAACCTTTTTGATCATATTCTTCAAAAGATGTAAAAAAAAAAAAAAAGAGACTGCTATAAAGGTTCAGAAAAACTAAGTATATGCCATGAATTCAGAACTGCAAGCTATAAAAATGACAAATTTATTTAGAAAGGAGAGGTTTTATCAAAATATATTTATACAAATTTTGATTTATTCTAAGAAGGGCAGCTGGCAAGTAGTCCTTCCCCCCCCCCCTTCTTTGAATATGCAAGTAATTGATCCTGTTGTTTCAGATAACTGTAAAGCTTTGGAGGGAATGTAGAAATCTTTGCTTTTTTTTTTTTTTTCAGTAACATCATATTTCACTATTTTCTTGTGTTTCTTACGTTTAATTACATTTCATCTGGTTTGTTGAAGCCAAGATACCGTTGCATGTTGGTATTTCTTTTCTCATGGAATAAATTGTAAATGATAAAATTTTAACATAAATTAGATACAAATTTATAGTATAAATTAGATAAAAAGATACATTTATAATTCTCATAATGGGAAGTGCTAGTTATTAATATGCAGAAAAATGTAGCTAAATGAAATAAAAAAAATACCACCTAAAGAAAAATACATGAAATTAAGGATTACATTAGTATGGTTCATATGCTGCTTCCTTTTGCTTATTTTTCCTTTCAGTGTTGATTAAAATGGGATTTTCCAAAGCACAAGAATTTCCTTATCCTGCTCCTCTTCCCTTCAAAATGGAGACTGTTGAAAATCAGACTGTGTGTTCAAAATTGTCCCACATTTTTGCTTTTGTTTTCTAATTGGGAAGAAAAACAAAACACGGAAAGTTCCAAAGTATTTTGGTTTTAAAATGTGGGCTTGGACATCTTTGATGCATCATCATAACAGCTAGACGGGACACTATTGTTCTTGATGGAAAATGCAATCCATTCAGGAACCCCAGATGATGGGGAAAAATGAGGGACCTAGACCATGACAAACTCATGATGACTAATGACAAACCATCCTGAAGCCAAACATTTAGATTTGCTTGGACACTTCAAAACATTTTGGATTCTTTTTTTCTTTTCCCAGAGGGACATTACGTTGTTTTGGCACAACCAACTTTTTCCTGTGGAAAAAATATTACAGAAACCACTTTTCTATTAAAAACTCTGAACAGAAAATTCTGGAGCAGCAATAGACGGAAGTAGTCAAGCCAAAATCAAGTGCATTTGAAAATGTCCTCTCAGGAGAATCTTCTGACTAGCAATAAGAATTTTATTTGAAGTTAAGTGTATTTCCTAGACAACAAACATGACCTGATGAAATCTATGTAGCATAACTTGGTGTGTTTCAACACATTTGAAATATGATGTTTCACAGAGTCACTTGGAAACTGTAAAAACATGAAAGAGCTCTGGTGGAAGGCTCGGGCCTTTGACATGAAAAATCACATCTGAGATTTCACAACTGTTTTGCTAGGACTGGGCATTTTTAGAAAACTGAACACTGCTTTTTTAAAAAAAGTCTCAGTCCACCAAGCAAAAATTTGTATGTTTAGAAACATACTTCTAGGTTTAAAAACATGCAGCTAAATTCATCATTATTTAATATTTGGAGGCATACTCCTAAGTTTGTTTTTTAAAAATGGGCACAAACCGCTTTTTAACGACAGCAAATTATTTTCAGGAGAGGTAAGGGCTGCCATACTCTTACTGAGTTTTTAGGATACAGGTAGTTAGGGAATCTGCCAGGACATTTTATATCCTTGTAAAAGTTGCCATGAGTCGCTCACTTACTAGAATTGATAGCTATCTCAATGCTTATTTGTCAAGGCAACCTGTGGTTTAAATGTGACAAACTGTGTTCTGGCTTCTTCTGCATCAGGGCAAGCTTCATCTTGTTAACAGTGGGTAGGAGACAGAGCCTGTTATTCCATATTACCCAAGTTAATCACATGCTTTTCTGAGTATAAACAGGTGATTCACCAAGTTTAAGAGTGGAAGTGACCAACAGACCAGCCAGTGTCAAGCACTCTCAGTATCAATCACCACTTCTCAGATTTCACCCACACTGGCACCCCATCTCTTGTGCCAGGCCAAAGGGTCCCATATGGATGGAAGGCTTTTAGAGGTGGGGATTGCAGAGCTTTGGGCAGAACAGGCCTAAGGGACCAACAAGCAAGGAGAGCAGAGCAACAAACAAAAGCCTGATGGGCATTTGAAGATGACTGTTGGCATCATGCCTGTTGGCACATGAATCATTTGGTCAGTGAAGTTATGTGAACTTTCACCTCGTTCTTGCAGGAATGTGTAATTTTTTATGTTCTTTGTGTGTGCAGTTTTCACAATGAGATGCGGGTCCTTATGGCAGGTCTGTCAGGGGCTTTCATAATAAAAAGTATGGTAAAATAAACAACTTTTGCTAGTCCAATACGCAAATGGCCACTGACCTCTCTGAGCTTCATCACACCACAGTGAATGTAGGGTGAGCTATTGAAGGGCCCAGGATCACTGCAGATTTATTCTGGTAAAATCAGGAAATGCTCTGTTTGCTTCATGATGTTTCTGGGACTGTCTGGGAAGTCAAATTAAAGTGGAAGAGTGGATTTCATAGCTCGGGGCTTCCCCTTGAAATGCTCTTCACTAGCTGAAAGAAAACAAATTACAAATGGATCCTGCAGAGGTTTGAAAGGCCAGGTTTTTTTATTCAACATCACCTGACAGTGCTGTTTATTAATACATTCAGTGTGTTTCAATATAATTTTTCACATCTTCCACCACACTTGATTTTTTGCCTATAATTGTTTTGTTAGTCATTTCTGTAGGCAGCCTGGCAGCTGTTGCTGCAATCCGTTTATTAATTGCGGTTGGCTCTGGATTTAACAAAATGCAACTGCACCCTCTTGTGGAAGCTGCTAAGTAGATTATTTTGGTTTCCTGGTACCACCTGGTTAATTTTTTTCTGAACTAGTCAAAAGAAAACAAATAGCAGAAGTGTCCTAAGGCCACACAGCAACAAAGCTTCCTGGAGAACTTCAAAAGAATAAGCTGCAACTTTGGAATGTCTGAACTCAGAAAACCTTTGAAGACAAACTTCTGTGGGGAAGACCTTCAAAGGCACCCTGGGAGACCTTCCTGCCCATGGGTTTTGTGGGAATCTCTGTCATGATATGTTTTTCAAGAGAAACCATTGTTATGGCTATACGCATAGAAATGGTAAATTTACAAGTCTAAGGACAATAATTAAATATAAGTATCCATCATGGACCTGAAAAATAGTTTATGTTCATTCTCTATTTGTGCAAATCCACAGATACAGATGTCAATCTCTCTGTATATGCTAATGGAAATAGTGCGTGTTTTTGAAGGCAAATACACTTGTGAAGGGAGTTGGTTAGGTTGCACAAAGAAGGTTTAACCTTGAACTCTTGTAAATCTCAACGTGTAATTTTTTTCCTGCAACTGCTATGGACACTTTGGATAAAAGAAGTGCCTTTAAACTCATGAATGCATTTGTACTCTGGTCTATGAGGATAGGGGCAGGGGAAGCAAGAACTCCTTTAACTGCTGAAGCAAGTATATTGGCATGTCTACCTCCTACTCTGCGATACGTGGGCTTGCACAGAGTCTCATACAATATTTACCTTAGTTAAAAAAAGGAAAAATTGTTTACAGGAAATAAATTTTCCTGAAAAAAAAGCCTCAATTTTTTTTTTTTTCGCTGTTATTGTGGGCACAAGGGCTTTCTGACTAAGATAAAATGAAGGAAAAATGATTTTGGAAAAATCCTTTATAGTGTCCTTTATAAGCAGAGACGCTCACTGACGAAAGAGTAAAAATGCCCCCAAAATGACAAGGTATTTCTGAAATTATCACTTTCCATGAGTAATTTTTAAAAAAAGGATACTGAAAATTTTTTGTATCATTTCTAATACACAATGTATTCAAATGCATTAAAGTCCAATGTAAGCAGCAGCTGGTTTTATAGGCTACAGCACAGCTACTCTTTTTCAGAGCAAGGAATTAAACCATAGTCTGCTTTGGGGTCAGTTAGAACGACGGAAGAATTTGTCTTGCTCTCTGCAAATGGCTAGTTAAAAAAAAAACCAAAAAAGAAAAAAAGTAACTGTCATACAGCATGTATGTATGTATCCTCTATGTAGAATTTAATGAGGTGAGTTGGTTTGCATCTTTATGTCTGAACATGTTCTTGCACTGCCAGCCTGTCTTACTGAGCGGTGAAATACAACCTATCGACACCTCTGGGCGGGGTAACTCAATTCAAGATGATGGTCTGAAGTCGAGTTTTGGAAGTCCTGGTCTGATACTAACATTGTCTTACCTGTGACAGGGCTTCTGCACTTTTTGAAGTTCCACAGTGTTTAAAATTTGTATTTCTGCTTGTTTCTCCACTGCACTTTTGCTCTGTGCTTTAAAGGACCCTTTGCCATCCTCGGATGGTACATGTTTCTGCAGTCAGTAATACGGTACTTTACCCCTGATGAGGGCAAAGCCTCAATTTGGTCTCTCTGTTGGGTATCTGCTGCACTTTATGTATTTCTGGCAGAACAGTGGTAAGCCTGATACTGTGCCAGCTGACCCAGGAGGAGCAGCTGTGGTTGCAGTCTCCAGACGGGATGGCTCACACAGCCTGGCCGACTTTGGTCTCCGTGGGCTATCACAAAGGGAAAGACACTGGCCAAGTACCCTCATGATTGTTGGCATTATAATTTTGTTGCATCTCTCACAGGGCATGGAAATACACGCAGGCTGATGGGAAAAAGAATTAACAAGCATCCTCACATGTGAGAAAGGTGCTTTTTGGACCTCTATGTGCACTCTTTGTGCCGCCAATCTCAGAAGGAATCCTCTTAGCACACTTCGACCACAGGAGCTTGCTCCTTCTCTAGAGCAAGTATGGATGTGAAGTTTATGCAGCTGGATCCCTCTTTCAAGTTAATTATATCACTCTGAGCACTTCAGCTATGATCCCACACTGCAGTGTCTTGTGCTTGAACCAGCCTGCCTGTTTCCCTGGGCGCCTGCCACGGAGGTTGCCTCCCTGCTGAAATCCTGGCAAATCACCTAGTGCTCTGTAATCCAAGTTTCTTTCAAGCTCACATACCCGGAATTCACCACTGTAGCAATGCCTCATGTCTCTACATGACTTTAGCTGGTTTCCCAGTCTCCTTTGGGCAAAGGAGTATATTCAGCCTCATTTAAAATGAAGCCCATTGCTGAAAACGAAGGATCTACAACCTACAATACAATGTACCACCTAAAACAGTTTCTGCATGGGTAGTAAATAATATAAAGCCATTTCCAACTCCTAGTACTGATCCCCCACTTTATAATCCTGAGCATCTGTAATGGATACAACCCCACATCCCTGGCACTGGCCCCTTATCCCACTCTTCAAGTGTACTGAAAACAGTGTTGATAACACAGAGATGTCTTAGCTGTTGCTGAGCAGTTCTTACGCAGAGTCAAGGCGTTTTCTGCTCCTCATACCCCACCCGTGCGCAGGCTGGGGGTGCACAAGGAGGTGGGGAGGGGACACAGCCGGTACAGGTGACCCCATGTATCCAGAGGAATATTCCATGCCATATGGCACCATGCTCAGCATACAGAGCTGGGGGAAGAAGATGGAAGCAGGGGAACATTCAGAATGACGGAATTTGTGTTCCCAAGTCATTGTTAAGTATGATGGAGCCTGGGTTTCTTGGAGTTGGCTGGACACCTGCCAACCCATGGGGAGGGGTGAATGAATTCCTTGTTTTGCTTTGCTTGTGTGCATGACTTTTGCTTTACCTATTAAATTGTCTTTTTTCTCAATCTATGAGTTTTCTCACTTTTACTCTTCCAATTCTCTCCTCCAGCCCACTGGTGGAAGTGAGCAAGCAGCTGTGTGGAACTTAGTTGCCAGCTGGTGTTCAACCACCACATCCAGCTAAGATAATTGGGTGCTCCTGGTATTTAGGCTTTGCAAATCTCAACCATCAGCAAAACCCCTCCTCAGCTCATTTCTTCAGAGACACTAACTTGAATATTAAACATTCTCTGCTAGATGCAGCCTACCAAATCTTGCAGGCATCACTCATTTCTCACAGCAGAAGCTCTTACCTAACACTGTGCACCTTGCAGGAACACATGTTTCCCGTTAATATCAGCATTGCTGGTTAATTTGAGCACTAATTGTAATTGTGCCTGTATCATGGGCCCAAAATCACCGACTCCTTCCACCTAAACAATCTCCTTTCCTCCAGTAGCCCCAACCCTTTTCCACATGGATGCTGCAGGATCTTGTTGAATTTCTTCATTCCTTGCTGTCACAGAAATGGGACATGGCTGGGGGTGGCAGGGATGAACTGAGAAGGTTCAGTTCTGAGCCTAGTGTTAGGATTGGGGTAAAGATTCATTTTTTGCAAAAGAAAGCTTGAAAAATCTGTGTTTATTGTGTATTCCTACAAGAACATTAAAGCTAGAATGGGACTACAGCTGGTAGGGGACAATTCGGGGTAACAGGGCAGGATAGGATGTGGGTCCTTTCAGTGAAGGCTGGGGTTGCAGCTAGAGGTTCAGATGGGAAGGGCTGATCCAGAGAGGTAGCAGGGGATAGAGATGCTAGTCAAAACTGCAGATTAAACTCTGGATTCTGATTAAAACTAGGGTTAGAGTTTGACACTAATGCAGGGTTTAAGAGGGCTGAAGAGTCAAATGACTGCTGGGTTGAAGAGATGCATCGAGTCAGGCTGCAGATGACCTGGTAGGAGAAATTAACTCACTATTTGGGCTGGTGATGGAGGGGATTGGTAGGACATATGTCAACTCTGTGGCTGGGTTAGGGTTAATGTTAGAGTTTGGTTCACAGGAGTCTGAAGAATTCAGGAAAATGCAGGAACTTTTAAGACCTGCAGGATTTTGATGAGGTTTAGTTTCTTGATGAATCTGGTAAGTGTAGATGCTAATATGGGGAGAAGTACTAGACTAGTTCAAGATTGTTTTGGTTAGTGCTTGCTTCTGGCTATATTAACTCTGTCAAAGGAGGCAGGGGACTCCTTATAAAAGTTCAGCTATTGTATTTTTTGGGGAAGAATAGGATAGATTAGTTTGGACACAGGCAATTTTGATAAGTTTAAAGTTAGAGCTAGTTCTGAGTAAACGTAGTTTGACTCCACCAATAAATAACACTTGAGAGTTCAAAGGTTTTACACAGTGTCAGGTATGCTCACTAAGATCAGCAGGAAAAACAAACACACCTATATAAAAACTGTTTGTACAAATCAAACATTAACTGGTGTTCTCAGTGTCCCATACAGGAAATGCACATATACACACACATATATATGGTTATATGTATGGGCCCTAAGAAAATTGAGGAATTGAGGTATCACTGTGGGAAGGTTTCAGAAAAACAGAATACTTCAGCTCAAGGCCTAGGTATCAATTTTACCAAAGACGGTGGCTACCACTCAAATTCTCATTAAGACCAGTAGTTACCGTCGTAGAACTCAGACAGTAGTAACTACCAATTTATTTATAATTTTTCCACAGTTAATTTGAAACCAAACCATTCACCCATTTTCCTCAGTCTTCTGAGTTACATCTCCCTTGAGAATCACAGAATCACAGAATATTCTGAGTTGGAAAGGATCCATAAGGATTGCTGAGTCCAACAAGTTAATGGTCCATATGGGGATCAAATATGCTACCTTGGTGTTATCAGCACCATGCTCTAATCAACTGAGCTCGTCTCAGATTATTCGTGATGGATAAGGAGTAACATATATAAATAATAAACTGCATAATGCACACTGTGTTGAGGAATGCAATAGCCTATGCACTCATACAACAAATTTTGTGGGTAGCTTGGTTCGGTATTTATAGAAAATCCCAATGGCACTTCAAAATTGTTGAATCAATATTTCAAGAATAGAAATTTACAAAAGTGCTCAGAGTGATGCTTCCATACTAGAATATTTAATAGTGTACTTTGGAGATATATATTCAACTTCACATGAAAACCATAAGTCAGTTTATGTATTATATCTCAGAACAGCCTCTGGAATCATTTAGATGTCTTATAAAAACCCAATTCAAAAGCCAGGAGGATTTTCCACTTGTCTTTTTTGGGTTATGCTCATCGACAGGTGAATCCTACAGCCTGTAAAGCAGTCTCACTGACCTCAGTGGAGCTGCTCATGAGAGAAAATGCTGTTGGGAAGAGAATACCCTTTAATAAAAATGGACATGGAAAGTACTGAGGTTAAGTTACACCCTTCACCTTCTCATTGCAACAGACACTTTTGCCTTCAAATATACGTTACACGTATCATGTGCTTGTTCTAAAAGAGCTAAAAAGCAGACAAGTGCATAAAGGAGAGGGGGCCTTTGTCCTCTTTAAATGTGGAGTTAAAAAAAAGCCAGTTGCTGGGATGGGTGCTCTAATACTGGATTCCAGGGCCTAGAAGCAAGGGGAACAAGTTAGCCTCCTGTCTGTCTGTAATGGCTCTATTTTTAAGCACAGCCTTTGGGCATTAGACCGCTGGCCACCATTCCCAACATCTGCTAATTCCTTAAGGCTCCTTTGCTGCAGAGCTTGCTGTTTGAGGGAGTACCGTGACAACCGCCCTGACACTGATTTCAGGTGGGAAATCTGATTCAGAAGTCTGTGCAGGTCTGTTGGTCTACTACACCACTGGTAATCCCCAGAGCAGGGTTTCCTCCACTTCTGTGATTTGCTTAAGTCGTGGGAGTTCTCCTGTCAGTCTGAATAATGTAATTAATATTACTTAATTTTGTTTTGCATGCCCTTGTGCCTTACAAGTTGCAATTATAAATTATAAATTGAATGACATACTTACAAGAGTGTATCGTTTAATATGACAGATATTTTCAATTATAAGCACTTGTTTCAGTATGAGTTTCTTCCAGCAAATGATAATTGATGAGGGCAAAAATATTTGTCAGGAGATTTCTAAACATTTGTCTAGTTTCTTTTAAAAATTCCCCAAACTTCAAGCTGAAAAAATATTGATAGAGAAAATGTCTGGTGGTTTGGGTTTTTTTTCACAGTGTGCTGAATTTCTAAACACACGAGGGTTTTTCCCCCTTCCTTTTTAACGGAAAGTTTTAGAAACGTATATTCTCAAGCATCCTGACTAGCCCTAACTTCCAAGTGGAAAATCCAGTTACATTACATGTTACAGGCAATTACATTCCTAAAGGGAGAACCTACACTAGAAGCAGAGCAGTCCAAGGGCAAGTCTGCTCTTTAGTGTGACGTTAGAGGATGCATGAAGAAATGCATTAACCAAAACTCTGGCTACATGCTGCGAAGCCTGCCTGGAAGTGAAGGGAATCAATGACTGCTGGCTGCGCACAGCGCTGCTCCACTGTGGACTGAGACAATAACCAATACTGGACAAGCCTGAAAAATAAGTCTGTGAAAAGTAAAGCCTGAGACTTGCTATATTTGCCCAAACCAATTCATGATGGTTCTTGAAGCTTCTGTCCTGGAAATACTGCAGTTCAAGGAAGCCCTTGTTTCTGTGCACATTGTTGTATTTCACAGCCATTTCTTAGCACTTTGTCAGTCTTTTGGTCTCTCCTTGCACATAGGGTGCTTATAAACTGTGAATGTTTACAGGTTGTTTCAGTTAGTCTGTTGCTTCCAGGAGAAGTTTAATCAGATTTTCCTTCTCTTTTCAAAGCTGATCCTTTTTCTTCGGGATGCTCTTCTCTTGGGTTGGAGATGGAACACGCATCGGGAAGCTCCTCTCAGGCGTTTCCTGAAAGCAGCTCCCTTTTTTTCGTGCATGTCCACCTCCCTAGTCTGTCTGCCAGCCTTTTGGTATTTCCGTGGATTACAGGAGACATCTTGTGGTCATGAAGCGAAATCACGGAGCATGCAGAGTGAAGTCTGCGAGGGCTGAGTAGTGGTGGGCTTCCACTGCCTCCCAAGCGTTTAGTTTTCCTTTCACTGGTGGGGAATAAGGGAAGTAGGAGTCATCCATCTGTCTGAAAGGGCCTTTTGAGCTAGGGCAGCCTGGCTGAGCTAGGACAGAACGAAGATTTGAGGCTGTGGAGGTGACATACGGGACATCGTCAGCCTCGTGTGTGAGTGACCTGTGAAATCTGCTGCAGCTGGCTCAGGCAGATGTTTCTTAGCTGAGGCCTTGCTAGCAGCGTGTCTCCCTGCTTGCAGCCACCTCTCTCTTGGAAGGAACGCTAATGCAGTTTACCGCAGAGCATGGGCAATGAGGAAAAGCACAACAAACGAGAGTGCATTCGTATTTAACTTCAGCACAGTAATATTTCTGTGACACTGTGGAAATGGATGTCATTCAGCCAGTCACCTAGACCTCACTTAAGACAGTCTGTGGAATTAGGATGCTGTCAGCATTCTTACCAGATCAGTGCAGAGGGAGAGTTCCATTGAGGTAGCCTGTTGTTTGAAGGTGTCTGTTCAGAGAAAAAAAAGTAGATAAAAAAAAAGTGGATTAAGAAAAGTATAAAGAAAAGCAAGAAGGAAAATAAGAACACAACAGGGAAGCAGAAAGAGAAGGCGAGATGTTTTTATGATTCTTAACAGGCATCTGTCTCTGATGATAATTACAATTATTGGGCAATTACGTAGCAGCATTTCTCAGCTGGCCTGGACTTTTACTGTGGTTGGTGCCATGCCGATACATTTGGAAAATGACAGTACATGCCTCAAAGAGAGCCTCAGCTATGACACAAGATAGAGCAGATGAAAGAGAAAAATAAGTGGACTGTGAAAGGGTGATGGAAGACATGATACCTGCCAGTAATAAAAGGATGGGAGCAGTTCTAAACTTACCACCATACCATGCTGTGCAATTAAAAACCTTGTGAGAGAGCAGAGAAATAATGAGTATTCATGCTGCGTCAGCTAGGGACAACAGCAGCAGCAAAAGGTAACTCCTAGAAGATGCATAACAAAAACTGACTCAGAAATCATTCAGTAGAACTTATGTCAGGCCAAGCAATCTGGTATTGAGACCATATAGCAATCATTTGTCCCCAAACTGCTATTATCCATGATGAGGAAATGATTCTTGCAAGTGTGTAGTCAAAAAGAACATGATCTTCCAGACGCCATGGAGTCACAGTTTATTAGTAGAGACTTGCAGAAGATGGAAATTCTATTTGGCAAAAGACTGCCCACTCATCCTCATTAGCTATGGCACCAGTAACTCCAGAAGTTCTATGCAGAAGGGTATTTCATAAAGGATTACTGTCAGGTCAACCTGGATACTTCATTTTGTGATGTGGAAATTCAATATTTTACAATAAAATATAAAATTAAATGAACAGTCCTTTTGGGGAAGCAAAATAAAAGAAAAAGCAAAAAGCACTTCAGAATGTTTCTACAAGTGATAAAAGAGCATTTTGCAAAATTTTATTAACTCATCTACCTTTTCTTTCCCCTTTGTTGTACCAAATTACTGAGAAAATTACGCTATTTTGCAAATGTGTCAATGATAAGGAAAGTGAATTCTCTGTTCTGGCATTGTTTTCCCAACAAGCTCAATTAAGCAGTTCACTTGTCTTTCAGAGGTAAATTTTGTCTCCTTGAAAATTTTGTACAATTAATGCTTGGCCCAGCTGTCACAGCTCTGCACACACTGCCTTGAAATAGAGCAGCACTTCTGCTACAGAATGCCAGCCCCACTGTGGGGGCCAGTGCGTCTCGGGCAAGATGTCCTCTCGGAGCAAGACTGAGGAAATGGCACAAACACAGTCGGATCCTTCTAATCTCCTTGGAGCTTGCTGTGGCCCAATGTGCAGTGTACACCCGCCCTAATTTATATCATAGAATCACCATGGGACAGCCCAGGTTGGAGGGCACCTCAAAAGTTAGTCTGGCCCAACTTTTCTTGGGAAAGGGAGCCATGATTAAATTGTGTAGCAACCTGACCAGTCTCCAGCTGAAAACCTTCTGTGATGGGGACCATTTTCCTGGTAAGGTTATTCCACTGAGATATTATTCTCACTGTAAAAAATTTCTCTCTTTTATCAAGATGAAATATCTCCTAGTACAACTTGTACCCAGTGCCTCTTGTCTTTTCCACGTGTCTCCTTGTGAAGAAGGAGCCTCTGTCCTCCTTGTACCTGCCCTTTAAGTACTGGAATACTGTGATGAGGTCCCCGTAAGCCTTCTCTTCTCCATGGATAGAAGATCTAACTCCTCTGTCTTTCCTCATGGGGCGGGTTCTCCAGCCCTTTGATTGTCTTTGCAGCCTTCATTTGAACCCTCTCCAGTCTGCTTCTGTCTTTCTTGAATTGTAGTAACCAGAACTGGACACAGCATTCCAATGCAACCTGACCAGCCCTGAGTGGAATGATCACATCTCCATCTCTGCCAGTAATGCTCCTGTGGCTGCAGCCCAGGATCCAGTTTGACTTTGTTGTTGCAGCCGTGCTCTGCTGACTCATGTTCAGCTTTTGTTGTGTACCAGGACCCTCAGGTACCTTTCAGCAAGGCTGGTCCCCAGCCACACAGATCCTAACCTGTACTGGGCTCTTTAGTAATTCTAAATCTCTGCTGCATTTCCCCTTCTTGGCTGCTGAAATAGCTAGGAATGGCTGACACAAGAGAAAGACCTGTACAACCCAAAATCTGTCTCCTCTGAAATGTTCCTTGTGCTAGGGTCTCCAGGAGAAGATGAGATATGGCCTGAGGGCTTTTCATTAGTTTCATTCCATGTGCCTCTTGGCCATGATTTTCTTTCTAGCCAGCACTGACATTGAAATGGATGGCCTAATACATCTGAAAAATGTTATTCAACCCTCATCCTTACCTGCACAACAGTGGGTAGATCCACATCAACTCTGGGCTTTCCAAGGACTCTTTACAAATTGCAAGTAGGGAATTCCTGTGTCTCAGAGATGCCTATATGTGCTTCAGGGTGCCAGACTTGTCAACACAGAGCAGGCACCGTGTATTGCTCTGATGTAATAATTGAGACGCAGTTCTTTGCCATTTGTATAGCTGGCTAGTTCAGAACTAACATTATAAGCTACAAGATTGAATGAATTTTGCTTACAAACAGGCATTACTGACACAGTATTGTCTGAGAATGCTAAGCCTGATCAAACAATTAGCTTATCTCTTCCTCTTGCCTGATAAGGTGAGTGTAACCACGATCAGTGTGGAATGCTTGGACATACCACGCTCTGGTATTTCACATCTGCCTCACTTGCAAAGCTGTAGTTTAAGTTTAACCTGCTTGGCAATAAGTACTGAGCATGTTTGTCTTCAGGCTCCTGCAGGTACCCTTTTGCAGTACCCAGCTTTTGCAGTACCCAGTCTCCAAACTTCACTGTGGGCTCTGGTTATGTTTGAGGGACAAGTCAGTGATGTTAATATGTAGATGAAGCATGTAGCTGTCATCCACAGAGCGCAATTTTGATTTGCCCTGTATACCAGTGTCACAGCAAAAGGATGATAGGGGCAGAAGTTCTCACTTATTAAGTGTTGAATTTTGAAATTCTGGTCATATTTGAAGTAAGATTTTGGTGTGGCGGCAGGGGAAGGAGAGGGCAGAAACCTTGAAGTCCAACACAGAATAGACACTTGATTAGGCACAACTCCTAATTAAGCTGTGAAACTCGTTTCACATAGCTGATGCAAGTCAAAGGTATAAAACTGTTCAAAATGCAATTAGACACATTTGTAGGGAAAAGTCAAACAAGGACAGAACATCAGAATGAGGATACACTTAATATCTCAATAATTCCTTAAGCCACAAGTAGCCAGAAGCTGTAAGTGCTTGAGGAAAAAGTGTCAGTTTAGGTGTGTGCTGTTCTTGTGGTGTTTCCTAAGCATCTGTTAGCATCTGCTGTTGGAGGTAAGCAAGCAGCTTTGATGGACCACTGGTCTGAGACAGTGCAACAGTTTCTATGCTTTTATATTTCCAACTCTGCTCACTACAACTCCTAGGTCCTGCAGTCCCAGAGACTTCCATTCGAGTGTCCTGCATTGCGTAAAGTCACCTCAAATGTGGGGCTGTATGCTTTCTCATACAAGTATTCTAAGCAGAACAGTTTTCATAAAAGAAAAAACAAAAAAACCCACAGAAAGTTATAGCATCTATAAGATCTCGTGCATTTCCTCTTGTGTCTGTGCAAACAAACACCAGAGTGCTCCTAGAAAATCAGACCAGGGTATCAAACTTACATCTCAGCAAACTGCTATTTATGTCTGCTATTGTTTCTGCAATAAATTCCTCTCACCAAAACTTTGGCTTAGAGTAGGGCAAAGCCTAGATTTTGTCAGCTGCCACTTTCTGTTGATGATTCCTTAAACGCTTTAATTAGAAACACACCTGATAGTTCCTTTCAAACACATGGTGAACAGCTGTCACATGGGCACAGTAAAATTTCTGCACAGCAGGTTTCTCACAAGAGACCCATTGCTAATATAGCAAAAATACTGCTAAAACTGTAGGCCTTGGCCAAGTACGTGTAGATTGTACTAATATTGGTGAAAATTAGTTTTATGGGCTTATGTCTATTAATACCAACAAAACAGTGAATCCAAAAATGGCATAAATGCTAAATACAAACTCTGCAAAGTAACAGCAATATGGTATGTGTTATGTGTGCATGGAAAAGAAGCCAGCTGATTATTGGTATTGTGCCTGAAAAAGAAACTATTGAGGGACTAATTTCTGGTAATATTAATCATATCTTAAGTATATTTGACCCCCACAGATCAATTGCTGTTTTCAGGAACTGAATGCCACGTGACATAAAAGCATTCCCAAAGGAAATCTATTCTTCTCTACCCAAATGTCTTTATCTAAAAGTGGATAAAGATTATTTGCATAGAGAATGTGAAGAAGATATTTTTCAGCTATTACAGTGCCTCCGGGATTAGCACTTTCAGAAGAGATGATTCCTTCTTCCATTTGTTTTTTTCTTTTTAAATGGAAGAATAAGTCAAATTCTCATTCTGGATTTTATTTTGTTTTTATTTTCCTGCAGGTAACCACTGGCAAAACCTCCTGCTTTCCACAATTTTGTTTTAATGCAAAGGTATCGAAGACAATCTTTCTTTTAGCAGTGGCAGGAGCAAAACATAGTTTTGTTCCTTTTTTTTCTATTTTTTTGGGCTACCAGAGGCTCATACTGCAAAAGACACATGTGGTTAGATGCTATGTAAAAAATATGGATAAGATACTGTTCAAAACTCTATAGTGCAAAAATACCATGCTCCTAGCAGTAGTAGAAATAGGAATCATAGAAATCTAATGTGTTAAGGATTTCAATAAATCTTCTAATGAAATTCTTTGGTGAAAGGCATCAAGTATATCTAGGCCACTGGCAAAGACGTTTGTCAAATAATTCATAAATGCCTTGAATGAAGGAGGTCTCTCAGAATTTCCCTACTGCTTGGTCCTGAGGCTGTTTGGCTTTACAATGAGAAAATTCACCACATATCTAACATAGTTAATCTTTGCTGAAAACCAAAATTATTTGTTTTTGGCATACTTCCAGCTGGTCAACAGCACTCTTGTTTCACTGAACAGCAGTTCACAGCTTGTCCCACACTCCTCTTGCAAATCATAGGATGGTTTAGTTTGGAAGGGACCTTAAAAATCATCTAGTTCCAAGCTCCTGCCATGGCCAGGGTTATCTTCCAATAGACTGGGTTGCTCTAAGCCCCATCCAGCCTGTCCTTGAACACTTCCAGGGATGGAGCATCCACAATTTCTCTGGCGACTCATTCCAGTGCCTCACTACCCTCACAGTAAACAATTTCTTCCTAATATCTGAATCTAAACATACCCTCTTTCAGTTTAAAGCTGTTCTCCCTTGTTCTATCACTATATGACCTTGTAACAAGTCCCTCTCCAGCTCTCTTGTAGTCCCTACCGAAAGGCCACAAAAAGGTCTCTCTAGAGCCGTCTCCAAGCGGAACATTTCCAATTCTCTCAGACCTTCCTCATAGGAGAGGTGCTCCATCCTTCTCAATAAAGCCCGAAATAAGGCTCTGCAGTCACCTCACATCAACACACTGACACTACCCTGGTGCCACCAGCACCATGAAGGGTTTTCCAGCCAGGACACACTTCAGCCCTTGCAGAAGCACCTGTGGGGACCAGAGAAACTCCTTGAACTCCATCGCTGCTTCTCACTCCTGCTGCAGCCTCAAGATCCCTGCATGTTTTAATCAAAAGGATTGTTCAAGAAGACTTGCAAAAAAACCCAGGAAAAGCTCAAAATGAACTTGTTCAAGGGGATCTGAAAGGGTGGAAGAAGCAGGACTGGGCTTGGAGGGGCTCCAGCTGCAGCAGATATTGTGCTGCTGCTGGGGCATGTTGTTGAAGTGGCACCCTCAAAAGTATATATCTAGAGTTGTATTGCAGCTTTCTTCACGGAAAACTGTTGGAAAGTCCAGTGGGATTTTTGCATGTTGGAAAATCCAGCTCATCTTACTGGAGCTGTACAATTTACCTCCCATCCCATCAGGGCCCTGCTGGTCCCAGGGGACCACAGGAGCTTCCTGCTGGGTCTGTCAGGGCGGATTCCGGCAGCTGGGGCTCATCCCACACCACAGCCAGGAGCATTGGGCACCTCCCTGGGGCTGGGGACAGGTCAAGATGTGGACCTGCAGGTGGGGGGCAGGGCACCTGGGTGCTGGAGACTGGCCCTGCTGTGGTGTTGGGGCAGGGGGCTGATGGCCATGGCAGGCTGACATGAAGTTCTGGGCTGTGGGCAGGGTAGGGGGAGTTCTGGAAGGGATAGACAGAGACAGGCAGGGCTGGCAGTGCCTCAGGGCTATGATACTGCTTGAATTTTCATGCTTTCCCTCCTCTCCATCCTTCTCGATTAGTTGCACTTATGGCACTAAAATCTGGAGGATATGAGGTGCTGATGATAAGTCTTTTGAGACTAACCAGTTTGATACGATCCTTTGGCACAAATGCCATGACTGGTGCTCTCTCTGTTTTGCAAGGTAGAGTTGATTTTCGTAGAGCAGATACATGGTCCCTCTAGTGCACAGGTATCAATTAATCAATCCAACTTTGAAAAACACAAGGGTCACTTGTTCAAAAGTTGTTTCTAAGTGTCACAAGATATGTAAAGCTGAAAAGTGTCATGCTGATAAAATATCTTTATAAGCGTATTTTGTCTGAAATGGATCATGTTCCAGTAGCATGCAAAGTGCCAGAGCAGCAGTTGAAAGGGCTCGACAGCATAAGTTATATGCACACCTGAAGACTTGATACTTGCCTTCTTCTCTAAGTTGTCTGTGTGCTACCCAGGTGTTGTCACCTCTCCACATCTCTGCATGAAGAACTGCTGAAACTAATGACAAAGGAGGAGTTCTTCAGGTAGTAAGGAATGAATTCCATCATATTTCTCTCTATTGCCTGGATAAGTTTTAGATTGTGTCAGATTTCTTTCAAGGTTTTGCTAGAATCCTTGGGACAAGCCGTGACAAAGGTACAAGTTTATGTTCCTGAATATCTTCAAACCAAACTCAGAACCTTATCTGTTTCTTTGGCCAAAATGAGGTTTGGTCAACTCAAAACTTATTTGGTTCAATATTTAGCTAAATGAGATTGAGTAAGTGAAACTAAACAAATGAGTTTTCCCCTCTGGTGTGAAACAAAAAAGTTAAAAACCATGGATCAGAACCGCCAAGAGCAGAGCCACGATTCCTCCTGCCCACTGGTGTGGGTGTGAGTCACAGTCCTTCTTTCCCAAATAAAGTGTAGGCTGAAGAAACTCGCTTGTGACTACAGAGATGCAGCCCCCTGGGTAAAAGCAGAGCCTCTCTCAAAACCTGGTTCTTAAATTTCCAAAGTCACAAATCAAGGTGAGACATGGTACACTGTCATCTGACAATGACGATTTTTTTCTCTCCTGTCTGGCTTTTTTAGTTGAAATGAAGTATGAATTGACTAAACCCCAAACTGACTGCTTATATTTATTTGTAAATAAATATCTTGCCATTAGAGACTATTATATGTCTGCAAAGAAGTCTATTTTTCCCTGATGTCACAAAAGTAATTTACCAGAATATTTTTTTTTCTCGGAATGGTGGTGCTTAATCATTTCACGAAAATGTCGGAAAGAACTGTTCTGTGTCCTTTGCCTTACAAAGAACCATTAAGCTTTGGACCTATTAGCTGGTGTTTGGAGGTTTCATTTGCCTCTCTTTGTAGTTATATAATGAAATATTTATTGAAAAAGAAGAAGTAACTGTTAACTCCCTTCCATCAGTAAACAAGTGTCTCCTTCACCTTGTGAAAATGTAGGATGGACGACTCGTCAGTTAAACTACAGTGGATACATGGGTTTGCTGAAGACATTTTATCTGGAAAGTGGAACATCTGTTCTGCCTCTCATATTTTTCCTCAAGGAATTCCTCTTTCAAGCTATCACAGTGTTACATTCTGCCAAGGATTTTATTTATCACTCTGACATGTTCGAAACTGCTAACTTGAAGCCCATCCAAACTGTACCAAAGTAACTACGGTAGCTGAAGGATTTTATACTTGGTTTTCTGTCCTAAAGTTTGTAAGCACCTGTTTTCCTGTAAGTATGTGCACAACTTAAATAATTCATTCTCTTGTGCCCTTTCTCATCAGACACACACAGAAGTTACTTGTTAATAGTGTCTCATTTCATCTCAGGCATTTCTGTTTTGTCATTCTTTATATCTTTTTTTAATATGTGGCTTCCATTTCAATATTAACTGACACTGCTGTGATGTTTTTTAGGCTTTTATGATGCAATTAAGATAAAACAGTAAAAAAACCAGGAATGCTAACCCCTGACAGTTCAGATGCTTAAGAGAGTCACAGATGCTTTTGGTGCACGGCCATGTCGAATTATTTCTCTAATAATGTGTTATTGTTTTTCTGACACACTGTTTCAAACATATTAGTTTTCAACTATTTACTAAGAGACAGATTATCAAAGGGACTCAGCACCCATCTGCTGAAGGATAATGATTGTCAAGCCCTTAAACACTCACCTTTGCAGTACTTTAGTCCAGATATTCAAATAAACCCAGCACCCACTTCCAAGTGTGTGAACATCTGAAACCTCTTTTGATGCCCAAGTGAGAGATGAGTATTTCTGAGAGTCTGTTCACATGCACCTTTTCTTTGACATCAGGCTCCTAAAATACGATGTACAGTCCTGAAAGAAAGTTGACTTGCAATGTTATTAAACATGGTCAAAATAAGTCCTGGGTTCCATTAAAAAATCTGTTGCCATATATAGGAATCACCTAAAGCCCTGACAGTCTAAACCTGTATTACGTCTGACTGACTTCTGACAGAGGAGTTAGTAGCACTAACCTTTCACCAGACATGGCTGATGAGTCTATTGCATAAACTCCTACCCTGCCAACACATCTGAGCCTGACCTTTAAAACACCCAGCCTTTCAGCTGTGACTCTTTTTCTCATCAATCCCACTATTTGCTAAATTTCTAGATTTCATCATCCATCTCCATTGCTAGCATTTTTGGTTGGGGAGGAATGGGAACTGAATTGAGCTGGTGGGGCATTGAAGAGGTATCTCAACAAGAGGTACTTGTGATCACTTTAGGAAAGAGTAGTCTAATAGCATCAAGCTACATTCCTTTCTTTGCCTACTTCACTTGCTGCACTTGACGTCTGAGGACTTTGCTGTCTTCTTTTAATCCTTTTCAGCTAAAATTTCATGTAATAAAATATAAATAGAAAACTCAGCATATCAAAATAGTTTATTTTTATTATCTTAGAACCTCAAAGCAGATTCCAGGTGGTCTAAATGTGAGAACTGGGACCTCTTCATTTATAAAGTGGGTGAAGGAAAACACTGAATGCTCATTTCTTGTGTTAAACAGAGAATTTTGCAATTCTGCTTGCTTAGCCGTTTTTCTCCTCCCTCAGGATCTTCTGTCAGTAATGAAATTAAGTGCAAATTAAAGTGATATGTCTGATTTTTGAAGTACAATGTTTAGAGGAAAATGTTCTTTTAAATGAGAAAGTACTGAACTGTCAATTCTTCCTCCTCTTCCATGATGTTTAAGGACATCCGATTTCAAACTGTCTTAATCTGTAGTCTCTAAACAATAATTTTGCCAGGAGAACAGGGAAATGGTGACAAGTATAATGATGTTCATTATTTTGGCAATATTGGTTAAATAGGATTTTGGTATGCATTCTTATTCATCAGAAATTTGCAATTTGAAAGCTGCATCAGATATTTACAGTTTCATAGAAGTTGTTTCATTTCATGGTCTCTCTTTCACTGCTGGGTCTGATTTTTTATTTTGCTTATCACCGTTTAGCCACACAGCTCCCAAATCTAGTTCCATATGTTAATTAAACACAGTATTTGACTTGCCCAAAACACCAGACACTGCAGATCTGAAATGAACCATGAGGAGCTGGATCAAAGCAACTTGAAATAGGATTTCAGTTGTATGGACTTCATCCACCTGTACTTACCCAGGCACCTCTAAAATCTCCAAAAAGAAATTATCAGTTTGAAAAATAAGATCAAGCTTTTATGACAGTTTAAACAAGAAAACTGGGAAGGAATTTTTCATGCTGCCATTCATGCATCTGCAAATGTGTTTCCTTCCTAATTTTGCCCATATGCAGCTGCATGTTCTTCCTAATTAATGAATTGCCCTCAGGTTACTCACCCAGACACATCTAATCTATCTCTGTCCAAAATGACTAAACTCTGTGCTGCATTAAAGATGTAAAAGGCCACAAATTACTTTCTTGATCTTTTCAACTAGATCACTGCTTACCGAATGGCATTCTCCCCATGTGGCATTCAGGGTGATTTCATCACCTCAGGGCTGAAGCTTTCAGTAGAAGTGAAGTAAAACCTCTACTTCTAAAAAACTTCTCAATTCAGATTCCAGTTCAGCAGAAGAAATGTTCACTTCAGGTTTACCCCTATAATAACGTGAATCCAATAAAATGTGTAAGTATGCACTTGTTCCATCTTTAAAGCACTTTAAGCAAAGTTTCTTGAGAACAATTTCCAGCTAAAGTTACGTGACTGAGATGAATGTTCAACATATTGTTATAGAAGGGTATTTTTTCCAGACCTCACAATAAGCGAGTGTATGCAATTAGCATATAAAGCATATAAAGCATATAAAGCATATAAAGCATATAAAGCATATAAAGCATATAAAGCAAATAAGAATAAGAACATGTCATCTTTAATACCAACTGACATCCACTGCAGTTGTAAAAGTAAGGGTGTATGCAACTGTGATGTGAACTTTACTGTTTTTTTCTTACATTGCTTAAAATTGTTTCCTCCTTAAGGCCTCTGAGAGTGAAAAAACCGCTTCATGCTCTTCTGCCTGCTATGAAATGAAACATCAACAGTACTTGATAGGCTATGGAATTGGAAATTATAGTGCTGGATGTGAATTCCCTGCAGGAGTCCAAGCAGCAGGCATACTTGCTTATCACATTGAAGGCAAAAAATTGTCCATACAATTTGACCTCTGTTTCAAGTGTGAACACCACAAGAGAAGCAGTTATCAGCACAGTAATACTGCAGATTAGGTAGCAGGCACAAATTTGGCCAGAGACTTGCATTTAACAGAACAATTCTCTGTGATCTTTAGCTGGAATTTGCCAGTGAGACCAAGCCTTATTTGTGCCCAAACCATAAAAAACAGATGAGAAAAAACCCAGTTGTGTACTTTTAAATAGTGTGCTGAATGAGAACAGCAGATGTGGAGTTTATCTCCCACTTTGAGAGCACTTTCCCTGTATAATCACAGGGAAGCAGTGTCTCTTGTGCTTACAGTTTCTTATTCATGCCTGTCCTCTCTTTTCAGATTGTGAAGCTTTTGGGTAAGAACCATTTCCAACAGGTGCATACAGTGCCTGACATAGTGCACTGCCTGTACTAGCCAGCACATTGTGATTTGACCATAGTGGGAACAAAAATATGAGGGGAACGTTGAGGAACTCTCTGTCAGTGTAATAAGCTAATATTGAAAAAACATTTTCGGTTCTTTGTTTGGTTTAATGCAAGTTAGAAATGTGAGCGAAACAAACCCATCACTTTTTTAGAATGCTTAAAGGCTTTTGCTGGCTTCAGAAGTTTACTTTTCAAGCATTCTTTGATCAAATCATGTGTGCAAGATAAAACTAGAATTTTTTTCTTAAAAACAGATTAGAAGAGAATGGGTTCTGGAGAATGGTGCCTGAAGCCAGTTGTATGAGATTCGACAAGGCAAAGTGCCGGGTCCTGCACTTGGGTCACAACAATCCCATGCAGAGCCACAGGCTGGGGGCAGAGTGGCAGGGAAGCTGCTCTCTGGAAAAGGAGCTGTGGCTGAACAAGAGTCAGCGTGTGCCCAAGTGGCCAAGAAGGGCAACGACATCCTGGCCTGGATCAGCAACAGTGTGGCCAGCAGGACCAGGGCAGTGATTGTTCCCCTGTACTCGGCACTGGTGAGGCTGCACCTGGAATCCTGTGTTCAGTTCTGGGTCTCTCACTACAAGGACACTGAGGTGCTGAAGTCTGTCCAGAGAAGGGCAACGGAGCTGGTGAGGAATCTGGAGAGCGAGTCATACGGGGAGCAGCTGAGGGAGCTCGGGCTGTTCAGTCTGGAGAAAAGGAGGCTCAGGGGAGACCTAATTGCTCTCTACAACCACCTGACAAGAGGCTGTAGCAAGGTGGGGGTTGATCTCTTCTCCCAAGTAACAAGCACTAGGATGAGAAGAAATGGCCTCAAGTTGTTCCAAGGGAAGTTTAGAACAGATATTGGGAAAAAATTCTTCACTGTAAAGACAGACATTGGAAAATACTGCCCAGGGAAGTGGTGGAACCACCACCCTTGAAGCATTCAAAAGGGGTGTGGATGTTGCACTTGGGGATGTGGTTTGGTGGTGTACCTGACGGTGCTGGGTTAAGAGCTGGACTCAATGACCTTAGAGGTCTTTTCTAACTTCAGTGAGTATGATTCTATGAATTCTTTTTTAATTTAACCACAAAAATTCTCAATTTGGGAAAAACAGATGTGATACTGCCATGCTTTCCTGTTTTCTGAACTACTTCTCTGCTCCTGTTGCAAAAGGTGCCTTTAAAATCATACAGCTAGCATGCTATATCTTTGTTTTGGTACCCCTCCTGACTGGCAATTCTGAACTGTCCGTACTCAAATGCTGTATACTGACTACCACTGTATGTTTCTGCTTTTCTAATTGTGTTTGGATTCTTGAGGAATAACTACAGTGTAAAGAGTTCTGGTCCTCAGGCCCTCACCCAATATTTAGGACAGTGTAATCAACCCCCTGGGAAGATAATACAGGAAAACTTGATTGCTGGTGCCAGTAGGGTTTCTTTTCCAGGTCGCTGCATGAAGTGAGGCCTGGAAGGTGGTTATTTTCCAATTTGTTTCTTTTTCTAGGCATTAAAGGGGGCAGATTAGTCACCTCTATCTTTTAGACCTTTCCACAGGATCCAGAATTACTGTTCCTCAGATGCAGAATGTTCCATATGGATCTTTTATAGTCTTCGAAGTTTAGTACATTGCAGTCTCTGTGTAGTTCTTCAGTACTGATGTAGGTGAGGTCAGTTTTGCTTATTCTTTGGACATGTTGTTTTAATCCTAAGAGAAAAAAAAGAAAAGGAAAAAACCAAACAAAAAATCACCACAGTCGAATTTTGTATTATGCATTTTTCACTTATTATAACCATAAAATATCCTTATCGAAGGATATTCTCCAGTGACTGCCTCTGAGTTCCTGATATATGGTCAAAATATTGTAGCCCTTTTGGGATCTGTTACTGCACAACACTGCAATGTAAGTGCTACTGGTAGGTGTCAGGGTTGGCACTCAACCTGAGCTCCACAGTCTTCAGGGGATGAACTGATTCTGAATATCCGAAATTTCATTTTTACTAGCTGTCCAACCAGGTTGGCTAATCTCTGCTGGATAAGGCATTGATGCAAGCTGTGGACTGCCATCTTGTTAGAAATTGAAAAGGTTTTGCAAAGCAACAGATGACCAGTGGTTTTATCACTTGCATGATTATTTCTGGAAGCAGGATATTTTGGTGCAGACTGATTAATTTTTAGCTGCTAGCATCTTTGATGCTTCCTATTGAATGAACAACTAAAAACCTTTTAAAATAAAAATAATTTGCTGTTTGGTACTATTCCAAACAGTGGACTCTTCCTTACTGTAATACTTGTTTCTCTCAGCACAAAAAGCGATTGTTAGCACATGACTCCTTCTCAGCAGTACCAACACTAAGATTTTCTAGTTTTTTCTTCTTTAACTGCATGCTGCAGAGGCCAGAGCTGTACGTTGTTTCCCAGATATGGAAGACTCATAATTTAAAAACTAATTGACTGTTTTTACTTGCAAATTCCTGTGCTGAAATTGCTCTATAGGAAGCGTTTACACAAGTTTTACAGTAACAAGATGATCAGAATGAAAGCCAAGAAAGAAGTTGCAGGAGACAGAACTCTGAGTGCCCATCCTATTTTGTCAAAAATTGCTTCTCTCATTGCTGAGAGATGAAGGGGTGAAAGTGGTGGCCCATCCGTATGTTTTCCCAGAGACAGCAATGGCAGCATTGTACTTGAAGTACGTGAGATGGGCATATTGCTCTCTGTGTGGCAACTTGCTTCTTAATATAATCAGAAGCAGAGGCAAATCTCTGTTAGCAAAATCAGCTTTGTGCATCCTATCATCCAGTGACAGGGTGCTGGTGCACGTGAATGAAGGGTAAAGGAGAAGAGAAAAAAAATACAGCAGAAAACTGTGACCTCTTGGTGACATGACTTGGGCCATGTGCACCACATGCGAATGGGTCTCATAGTCCTCTCAGCATCTCTGACAAATTTTCCCTACAACAATTTTATTCTAATACTGAGGCAAAGATCCATGCGTTTTAATATCCATTTTGTGGACAATACGTTTACAAATTGTTTTAACAGCTGTTACGTGCATTAATCTCACAATGCGTTTTCTTACTCATGCAGTCATAGAAAACATTTCTCTGAAGCCTGGTAGTAGACCAAATCTGGAAAATTAAAAAAAAAAAATTAAGAAGCATATTTCAGAGTTTGAAGACTCAAGTACTTTTAAAGGCAACTGCTGTCAATGTTGCTTTTGTGTTGACAGAATCCTCTTAAAAGGTTTTGTGGTGCGAAAAGCACCTTTTAGTGGGTTTTCATAATGCACTGGGAGAGAACAAGAAAATGTTTTTCTCACCATGGCAAGTCGCAGAGCGCATTTAGAACATCGTGTACCCAAACCGGGAGGCGATTTGCCATTGGGCTCGCAGGCACAGCCAGTGGGATCGGCCTTGGAGACTGTTTGCTGCTTCCCAGTGCACCTCAGGATGACTCAGGCCCCTTGATGTGCCTGTAGGAGATACTCGGGGTGAGGGCTCACACCTGCCGGAAAGTCAGAGCTTGACGTCCCCACAGCTTGCAGGAGGCAAAAATGCTTTTAAAGTAAGAGTGTGGCTTGGAGCAGGAGGGGTGGCATCCCCCTGTGCCAGCTGTAATCCAGCAGCCACAAGGTGGCACGAGGGGTTTGCGCTTCCCCCGCCCGATGTCTGCCATCAAGGAGCGCCTGGCCGCGCACTCCCACTGTGTGCTGAATTCCCCCAGCCGGCAGAGCTGTTTATGGGACAGCCTCTGAGGACTGTTGTGCGCGAAAGCCAGGGTTGCTATGTCCTTGAGGCTGCTATTTCTCAGTCTGGCTACATGAAAACCAGCCTGTGCACACACCTACTCCTGCACAAACCCTCCCTTCCTGCTGTCTCTCAGCTCCCCTGGAGATGGCCATCGCTTTTTGTCTTATGTGGTCCGTGGCATGGAAAGATGGCTCTCAAACATGTGAAATGTCAAGCCCTTGGCTAAGCTGGCCAGACCCCCGGTGTCTGCTGGGACAAATGTACCCCGTGCCCACAGCACTCATGTGGCTACAACAGGTTTTATGAAACAGGGCCACAAGAGATCAAACAAACAGCAGATATTCCCAATTTGACTCTCCTAGTCCTGCTGCTCTCAGCCTAATCTGTAACAGATCTAACAGCCAGGAAAATGAGAAAATCACTTACACAGGAGACTGCCACAGTCTTCTGCACTGGCACCTCGGTGATGCTGTGGTGGGAATAAAATCGGGTTATGTCTCACAGATGAACCCCTCCTTGCTTTATTTCTGATACCTTTGTTGTATATGATGTATCTGTGACACTTATGGCTTTCTGGGGGTGGACAGGACAGGACAGGATGGATGGATGGATGCATCTCCTACTGCTATAGCTTTTGCCAAAGCAAAACTGAGTGATGAGGATGGGAAATAAAGAGAGAGAATCTGGTGCTGAGTTATTAAAAATTGCACTACAGATCTTCTTTGCAGTATGTCTGTGTGAACTTCCCTGATTTCTCTGCAATACTGCTTCATTCACAGACAGGGTTTTCCTTATGACTTATTTTCAGATGCTTTGTGCAAAAAATGTTTAGGAGTTTCTATCAGACGTACAGGTTCTGCTGGTCCTGTTGGGAAAGTAGTGTGAAGGTGTCACCCATAAAAGTTTTCCTTTTAATCTGCCTTAACATTTCACCTGGAAGACAATCTAAAAGTTTAAGATAGTGTGAAATAAACAGTTCCTACAGCCAGTACTATGCAGGTGCTATTAACAGCCCAGTCCCAAGGAAGGCAAACATTCAGCATTCCTATTTGTTGTATTCATATATTTAAAACTTGCTGCTTTTCTAAATAGGACTGCAGGCCATGTAAGGATATTAGTGACATGTAATAGTTCACTGCGAGTTGCAGGTATGCAGTGGTCAGCAAAAGTAAGGCAGCAACTGTGAGCTAAAGCAAATGTAAGTGCTTTGCTCACAGACCTCTGTGGAATTAAAGAGCTGTACCTGACTTCAGTCCACCTTACTTCTTCCAAAAAAACATCTGAATGGAGAACTCCATCACCCCCTCACCTTTTCTCCATTTCTTACTAGCTAAAAAAATTGGATTTTAATATCTCTGTGATCTTTCAGTTTTATATTACCTAACTGGAGCAGAGGAAATGTTTTCTTCTTCAAGCGCAGCTTCCCTTTTGTTGCAGGCCCATTTTGGACTAACGTAACACAGCACAAAATACCTCCAGGTTGTAATGTTTTGCAACACTTTTCCCAGTTAACATCCCTGAATTTTATAACCACAAATCATGCATTCGGGGGTGGTTTGTGTTCCATCCTGTGGAATCTATAGAAATGGTGAGGAGTGATCCTGAAAAAGTATTTGCTATAGGTTTAACTACTTAAACTAAATGCAGATGTTGAAAACAAGAGGAATCATTGGGCATTACACTTTTCTTCACATCCTAATACCAAATTTATACTTTTTGTCTGTGGATCTATGCTTGGGAACTTTTGCCATCTTTCTAATGCACTTCAGTGACTGTGCTGACTTTACCTGTCACTGTTTTCCAGAGCAGCTCTGTGCACCACTGTTCATTAAGAAAAAATATGAGGAAAACTTGTGATTCAGCTCTCCTTACTGTCTCTTCTTCCCCCACGAAAACCAAGGAAGGACACCAACTCTATTGAGTGTAATGACTAGCAGTATTATTCACTAATCAACACTGGAAGATGGGGAAAGATTTCTCTTGAATGACAGCTTTTACTCAGTTGCAAAGTTTCCTTTGACTACCTTGTTCTCAGAGGATGAGTAATGTGGTCTTAATTCTTTTTAGTTTGGTTCAAGGTTATTAATCATCTTAAAACTAGCATCAAATACATGGATTCGCTAGTGTTTCATGTCACTGACTGTACATTTTCTTTTTCTTGGAGATGTTTTCTTTGCCGTTTAAGTGTTGCTGATTTCTACGTGCACTGGTGGAGACCATCACCTAGTGACTACAAGTTTGGGGGCTGGGACAGGAATTTGTTTGACTAAAATCACTCCTCGTAGGGGCTAAATACTAGTCTTTCTTGAATCCATGACAGAACTCACTGGTAGATAGTTACTTTATAGATTAGTGGCACTGAGTGTTTGGAGCCACGAGAGGCATTATTCCTGAGCAGTAAACTTCCAACACTGGCAAAACATTAGAGGCAGATTACCAAAAGTGATCATCTGACTCCACTAAAATAATCATGATCTTTGCCTTTGCCATCAATGGGATCAGGTATTTGTTTTAGAACTATTCATGTTTTTTAGCTATGTGCTCCCAGGAAAGTCACTGCGTTTGCTGTATTTCATACTTTATTGGATAAAACAAATGTAATATATTAATAAATATATGACTTATAAGAATATTGTAAGATTAGTGGTAATGCATTCAGATGAAACTTATTCCATAACTGTAGCATATTTTATAAGTATGAAGAACCCATATTAAGTACGGGCATATCATCACCAGACCACATGCAGCTCATCTTTCATCTAAAATAAAATATAATATTTTTTTCTAAATCTGTGATGTGGAGGTTTTAGCACAATTTTCTCAGCCCTCAACAAATATTTTACACTTTCATAAACAGACCTTTATTCTCCTATTCCAGTATTTATCTTGCAGTAAACAAGATTTACTTCATTGTACCTCTGTGATAATTATATAAAAATATCCTACATTAGGAATGGGAGGAAAAAAAGAGAGGCTATGTGGAAATGAACAGTACATCAGAAGCAATCCCTGTCTGAGAATAGAACTGGTAGAACTGATCTGAGGAGATAAGGGTCAGGAGCTGTATTAAAACCAGAGTTATTTTCTTTCCATAGAGGAGATGTTTGAATAAATAATGTTCTTGACAATGGCCTTCTTTTGAATGTGATCATTTTTTTTATCCCAGAAAGGTATGTGAAACATATAAAGGTGTCTCCTTGTGGAGTCCTTACTAAAAAAATCAAACCAGAACCAAACCCAAAAGCCAAAACACCTTTAAGTGTGAGCATTAGATGATGTTATTTCTTAATTTCCTTGCTCAAACTTGTTGTCTGTTGTGTTTCAGAGCAAATTCATGTTACACTCAGATATTTAATCAGAGAAACTAACTAAAGTTATTTATGCACTGGTAAAGCTTTCTTTACAGGCAGTTAAAACCAACATACATTTTAGAACAATCTCAAGTGTTACTGAGACTTAGAGGAAAATTGCTGTAGGGTAACACTTCAGAGAATCACCCCAAATTATATGCAAATAACTTCTCTTTCCTTTTCTGAAGACACATATCAAGGTCAATAATACTATTGCACTTGGAAGAAAGAAATCCTCAGGAAACGTATTTTCATTACAGTGAAAAATACCATATCTAAGTTTCAGGATTTAAAACATATCTATGGAATATCTTGGTTTATTATTATGTTGTTGCTATTGACATAGACAGTTACCTCCGGAGCCTGAACACAGATCTGGAGATCAAAAGAGGGAGTTCAGTCTTGCAATGTCCTAGCAATTTCTGGTTTGTGCTGTGCTCTGCAAACTCCTGTGAAATTCAAAACCAACTAAAGACATCAGTATTTACATAATGAGCTCAATAGACATGTACCTGGAGTTATGAAATCACATAGGAGTTTCTGCAGACAATCTTCATTCCTAATGAGAAGGGTCAATAAATCCAGTGCAGTTCTGTCTGAAATCAGTTAGTGGCATTACAAGGGTCAGAGACCGATTTTTGACATTAGAAGAGGCCATTACGAACATCCAGTCTGACCTTTGCATAAAGCAGGGCAAAGAATGGCTCGATAGCTTGAGATCTTTTAGAAAGATAGCAAGCCTGACTTTAAAGATTTTCTAGTAATGGAGATTGTAATCCAATTCTGTTTAAGTGATTAATTGCCTTGGCTGTTACAGAAATACATTTTATTAGAAGATAGAGATGGATCGGACCATAAGGCCACACACAAGAAATTCTTTGTGCTATCTTTAAATATAAAAACTAAGAACCACACATTTTCCTTTAGGCTAAGTAGACTCGAATACTTTATATAAGTTATGACGGCAGACAAAGATTGTGCACTGTTTCCTGGCCCCAGTGTCTGGCTGGTGGCCCCGGTGTCTGCTGTCCAGCCAATTCGTAGCACAGAGGCTAAGAAACCCAGCTGCCCGGTCTCACCCCACACCCCACCTCACATTTCTGGAGCTGTGCATCTGGTGGAGCACAGGCCCTCCTGTGCTGCCAGGGGATGTGGGAGCTCTCCCTGTCTCTCACTACACACAAAACAGAGAGCTAAGCCACACGAAGGGCTCCCATGCTCAGGGCAATTTTGGCTGTGGCCAGCATGGGCTGCAGCCCCACAAGACAGAGGCTGCACTGCAGGGTGCACAAGCCACCACGGACAGGCTTCTACACCCAACCAAATGTCTTTTCTCTTTTCCTTAATGAGAAAGACTTTGTTATTCTCTCATCAAAGTACGTGGTTCTGATTGATATTTACTGGGCTCTGTGTGACCCTTCTCTGTCATCTTTAGCGTGGTTAATTGGAATTATTGAGCGCCGCCTGGCTCTGGCAGGCTGGGATTCACCCCTGTTGGGATGGTCCTCACCTGCCCGCCCTGGACTGCTTCTGTGCAGCCTTGCTCCCGTCAGACTGAATTAAGCTGCACTGTCAGGAGCCAGAGACCCTTCAACAGTTTTCCAGCACAAGCAACACTAAATTAGTGTTTGGTAATAGGCCGCACACTGTTTTGTAATAAGAAAATATGGATGGTTCTATTTATTCCCTCTCGCTCCCTGCGATGATAAGAAATGTTCTAATTCATTATTAATTTGTTCCAACTATTTCTGGTAAATCTAAACTATGAATAACTTTAGCTATGCCATTAGTGATACCTCAGAACTACAGATGGATTTTTGTTTCTGGACACAGGCACATGGCAGTCCCACTGTTTCTAAAGGTGTACCCAAAATTCTGTCACATTTGGGTACAAAACCAGAATTTTTCATTCACTTGGGGATACAGCTGCATCTAAAGCAACCTGGAACACAAAAATATTGTGGCTGTTATTTGTCCAGTATAGATTATTGTATCTTGGCAGCACTCGTGAAACTTTGTATATTCGATCTGCTTAAGGGTTTACCCTCCCCTTAAGCACTGGACCAAGTGGAAACCAGAGTGGGGATAGATCTGCTGCCAGTGCTAAAGCCTGTTTTCTGCTCTGTGGACTAGTGAGGTCTTTTGTGGCATTTTATAGGTTGCTGGCTTTAGTGTAGAATGTATTAAGTCTTAAAAGAAGTCCTTTATTTGTTGTTGTTGTTTGCCTTTCATAATTTATTTTTCTAGTTTTCATATATAAATGATTGATCAAAGAACCACTGTCAGAAAGCATCAAGGACAATTCTTTTCTTCTCTTACAGCATATGAGTTTATTTGGGTGAAAGATAAGGATTATAAATAAATCTATTGGTCATCCAAGGAAATTTTCTGTCACAGGCATAGCGTGGTGGTACCTCCTTGTGAAACTGAGTCCACTGTTTGGTCATTCATTTATTTAGAAAGTGATTTTCTTGCCTTTGTGTTTGGATGGGAATGACTCTTCCTTTGCCTCTGTGTTGTCGTAGTCATGTGCCTTCGTTTACTGAGTGGGGGAAGAGGACACCCACGGGGTAAGATCGAACACTGAGCTTCTGTGTGGGCAATCATGCAAGACACAGGCAACCCACTGGCCTTGTCTCTCACTGTGAGTTCTAGGCAGCGGCAAGAGCAGAACAACTGCTCTGCTGGTGCTCCTACGCTGCTGCCCTGGGAAGTACTGTTCTGCCTCCTCACTTCAAGGAGGGAAAGAAAAAAAAACCCCGCCCATCTTTTTTGACTGTTTGCTTGGAAGTAAGGCTATAAAAGGAAGCGAGGAATTATCTGGAAGATTCTCACAGAGACTTTGCTAATGCTTGGTGGTCACATGCAAAGAGGCTGGCAAGGGTCCCAGCCAGCAGGTGAGGCTTGCCTCCATCATCTCTTGAGAGATTTGTAGTCCCACTACTGTCCCTGGTTGTTGTTCTCTGGTTTTTTGGAGCTTGTACATCCTGCCCAGCACATCCCTGGGTGACCGAGCTTGTCTGGATTGCAGCTTTGTCCCTCTGGACATGAGAAAGCATGCGGATATGTATGCTTTCTACAGCGTGCCTAAGCATTTTCCTGCTTTTACCTAAAGAAAACGTGAGAGGGAATGGTTTAATAAAAGAAAAAACAACTCTGTGCATGAAATACTTCAGCTGTCTCTGTCCCTGAGTGGATTGACTAGTGGATCTAGCCTCCAGGAGGAAAGGAGGGCTTTCCCACCTCTGCCACAGGTGCCATGTCTCAGCTGGAAGTGCTGAAATGTCCGCCAAGCCATGCTTGAGCCATAATAACTTCTGTTCTGCTGCCAGGCTATCCCTAATTAACCTTCTGCAGATGACCACAGCTACAGCTGAATGACTTCATGGATGGGTTAATCTCTCCTCTGACAAATTCATCCTTCCCAGGAGCTGGCCCTTGGGGAGGAGGAGGAGGAGTCAGGAAAGCCAAGAAAAGGTGAAGGCTGGTGTTATGTTTATGACACGGATGCATACAAGTATTCATTAGCATACTGGTCAGCAATAGGTTCCCCAAGCCACCCCAGCAAGAAAGGAGGCCTGGGCAGAGATAAATAACAAGATAGATGATAAACCCACTGTCTGTGTGTGTGTGAGAGAGAGAGAGAGAAAGCTGGTTTGGCAGGATTTCTTGCTTGTGAGAAAGAACAATTAATTCTTTTCTATACTGGCAGAAATACATGTGCCCTTTCATGATAAAATTATCAGGTACATCAATTCTTCCAGGTTCTTTTTAAAATCTGGAGCTATTTGGGACATACTGAGAAAATATGAATATAGTGGCTGGACATCCAACCAGTGTGTATGAGATATCTGGCTTTATGGACCAATACAGTTCCTGGCAGTTTGATAAATTACTCATAGTATTTTTTATAAAATATGCATAAATATAGAAAGGGAGTTTCTGAGGAGTCAAAAAGATGCCCATCATGGTACATGATGAAATACATTCCTTTGAATTAGAACTATAGCAGCAATGTTTCCAGCAATCAGTTGCAGTCAGCCGCAGTCAGGCTTGACAAGGCTCACAGGATGTAAGTGCCCCTAGAAACTTCTATAGAATTATAATGCTCTAGTTAATAAAATAGATATTTAAAATAGAAGTCAGATAAATTAAAAGGTCTAATTTAAACTGGTAGGAGGAAGATGAAAGAAATTCTGCCAATAAAAACCCCCTGCTTTTCTTCAGATGCTGCCTAAGGAATTTTCCCTACAGGCAAGTATTATATGCCTTAAATCTCTCTCAGCCTTGAAATGACAGAGTTATCAAGAAATTTACTTGTACGCAGAGACCAGATTTAAACCTTTACTTCCTCAGCCTAAACTGCAATCATGTCATAATCATATTCACTTTGCACACACACTCCTGTGACATAGACTGAGATGCTATGAAACTTTTATTGGCACGAACTGTGTGTGAGTTACTCACCATAAATGAGAGCTTAGAAGATGCATTTTTTTGCAAACCATCCTGACATTGCTCCTGCATGCACAGTACTGCCAGGGTGGCACTGGGTCTCTGTGTGGGGTCTGTAGCTTCAGGGTTTTTTCATGGGAATCTCTACCTCTGTGCTGCTGATGCCTGTTACTTCAGGTATCCTCGTACTTTCTGTAAGGATCTAGGAGACTGGGGATCTAGGGGAGGTGAGGAAATGTGGCTGTGTATATCAAAAGCAGCTGAAAGCAGCTTTTCTAAAGTGAAAACAGACACAGCTTTATAATGTATTGCCTCTGTGTGTCTCGTCTCTTCGGAAAGAAGGAATGTTTTTTCCTGTTCTTTAGGCGGAGTGTGTGTTCAAGCCTCCATACTCCATTGCGTGATTCACACAATCCTTGCCACACTGGTTTCTAGAAAAGCCCGTGTTTACACCTGCTACCGCAGAGTCATGGAAAGGAAACCAAAACCTCACCACAAACACCCCCAGCCCCCAAAGCCCGGTGAAGGCGAGCAGCGGGCAGCTCTTTCCGGCTGGCCTCTCTCACAGCCGGGCCCGGGAGCCCGGCGGGCCCGCGGGGGTTTCT